>CAUYLG010014109.1:0-32867 GCA_963573385.1 Cacajao melanocephalus | reverse complement strand
CCCCCCCCCCCCCGGGGGTTTGCCTTGGCCCCTCCCTGTTTTATTTCCCCCCCACTTTCCCCTATTCTATTATTCCCCCCCCCCCCCCCCCGAGATGGAATCTTGCTCTGTCACTCAGGCTGGAGTGGAGTGACATGATCTCAGGTCACTGCAATCTCCATCTCGTGAGTTCAAGCGATTCTCCTGTTTCAGTCTCCGAATAGAGAAATGGTTTAAGTAGAGAAAAAGTAGCTGGGATTACAGGTGTGCACCATCACGCCCAGCTAATTTTTGTATTTTTAGTAGAAACGAGGTTTCACCATGTTGGCCGGGCTGGTCTTGAATTCCTGACCTCAGGTGATCCACCCGCCTCTGGCTTCCAAAGTGCATGGTGTGAGTCACCATGCCCAGCATTCTAGGTCTTTTTCTCTTAGTTTTTTTTCTCCCACCTTGGTGAAGCGTATTCTCCTGGAGATATTTAAGAAGTTCCAAAAGAGATACATTTTTTTTTGAGGTCTTGCAGGTTTGAAAATGTGTCTATGCAACCCCCATGCTTCACTGGTAGTTTGGATATGGATTTCTAGGTTAGCAATCACTTCCCTTCAGTGTTTTGATAGATTGCTACTTTTTCTTCTTCCTTTAGGTTGTTGAGACATTCAAAGCTATTTTAACTCTTCATTTTTTCTATATAAATTATTCCCCCAAACCCTGCTGGAAGGTTGTAGAATTTTCTTGTTAGTCCTACTATTATGAAATTTCAAGAAAATGTTTTTTGTTGTGTTTTTGCCTTACTCATTTTGTTGGACACTTGGTGGGTTCCTTTCGGTTGTGGAAAACTTTCTTGAGTTATTTCACGTATAATTTCTTCCAATGTACATTCTCTGCTCTGTTTCCAGAACTTCTGTTGAATACTGTACCTCCTGATCTAGTTCTTTAATTTTCTCACTAGCTTTTTTCTTCAATTTTCCATCTCTTTGTTCTACTTTCTGGGAGAGAATTTCAACTTTACCCTTTAACTTTTTAAAGATTGTGTTTTCATTTTGTACTTCTCAAGTATTTTTCAAATGCTCTCTATTCTTTGTATGTTTTTCTTCATAGCATCCTGTTTTTCTCATGCATGTGATATCTTATACCTCTAATGATACCAACTTTTGACTATTTTTTTCCTTAATGTCAATTTTATACAACTGCTTTTCTCTGCTTGTTTTTATTTCTGCTCTCTATGCTATCAGTTTTTCTCATGAACCTGATATTTTTTGTTTTGCTGCTCAAGAGGGAACTGAAAAACTCACCAGAAGTGTTGGTGTATAGCAGTGACTTATTGATTTTGAGTTTATTACAAGGCAATTGGAGTGGGCGATTCACTGAATCTCTAGGTCTTTTCTGTTAAAAGTCTGTGGAAAAGACTCTTTGCATCTTGTGTCTTAAAGGTCTGGCTTCTAGCATGCTAGAAGACAGGCTACCAGGAATAAGAGGACTGGGCATTTAAAATTTATCTTTCAGTACACCTATAATCATATAATCTCCTTGACTCTATAGGACACAACTCCTTTTATTTGCAAGGCATGAGATATTCCTGGGTTTTGCTGTAGAATAAAGCTCTAAACTTATGGGGTGGGGTTAGATTAGTTACCTAAAGAGCACTGAGTAGGAAAGGAAACCTGGGAGCTAAAAGCCTGTCAAGGAACTTTCACCCCATCTCTGTATTTTCCTCCCTTCTCTCTATCCTTTGTTCCAAAGGTAAATGGTGCCACCATTTGCTCATCTTTTAAGGATTCTGACATTTAAATTGGTTTAGATCTCGGCTTTCTCTTCTGGAGGCATTGGATTTAGTTCTCTTGAGCTGCTAATTACTACTTGTCCATCTGTTGCTTCTGTCTCTTATCATGTTCTCGCCACCATCCAGCACGTGCGTCTTTGTGTGTGAATGCAGTTTTAAAGAAGTTTCATGAGGGAGCAAAATTTTATGCACATGTTTAATTAACTATCTTAACATGGAAACTGGCCTGCAGTCTTTACCATATCATTTATTTATGTCTTATACAGAGTCACAGATTTTAGAGTAGAAAAAAGTTAAACATTTTATATACTCTAATGCTCTCATTCTGTAGATGAGTACATTGTCTCCAAGAAGAAAAAGAATGTATCTAAAACCATATGGTTGGTTACTGTTAGAACTCAGACTGCAGAAGTCAAGCCCAAATCTCTACTACCCGAGTCCAAAGCTGTTAATCTGTCAAAATTTAGTAATTACTATTAATTTCCTGCACGTAGTGTTTAAAAGGTGATTTGCAGGTCAATTTGAGTTGTAGAGGCCAAAATTTTGTCCTATGGGAAATTATGATATTTGCCAGACCACAAAAATTGAGCAAAGGATAGAACTGCTCCAAAGTCAAACAAATAGTGGATGTAATCCAGAAACAAATCATTAGTTTGGATAATGAAAGTATATGAATATTTTACATCTAAACCAATGAGCAAAGAATCAGCAGGAAAAAGAAATCCTGGGTTTTAAACATGTTAGCAAAAACATGGTATGTGCATGGATTATTCCCATCTGTTCCTTCTGTGTTCTGAATTTCAAGCCCTCTCTTCAGCCCTCCAGCGCCCAAGTATCCCTGTGCTTTCCAAGGCTTCCTCCATTCCTAGGGCACTGGGAGTTCCTCCGTCTGCTCTCTGCACACACCTGCTTTTCATTCTATCAAAACAAAACAAAAACAAAAACACCTTAATTGTGATGAGTTTCGTCTCATAACAGTCTTTCTGCATGACTTTAAAAAAAAAAGAACTTTTGTTATGATCCCGAGTGCCTGCATGGAACTTGGTAATGAGCATAAGGGGAACAAGATTCCAGTCCTTACCTGTCATGAGTCATGAGTCATGTGACTTGGCCCAGCCACTTCATGCCTCTCACTTGCCTGATTTGCAAAGTGAGGTTTCAAGCTCTAGTGTTTTAGAACTATCTAATTACCAAATGATTTTAAATAACTACAGGTCATTTGGAACTCATAACCAAAGGAATTCATTTCTAAGTTGGAATTTCAGACTCCACTGTGGAAGGTTATATGTGTTTGGGTTTGGAGCCATAAGAGGGCAACTACTGAACCACATCATCTGGGTGACTGCCCATCCTCCAAGAATAGAGAGCATCTAAACATTTGAGATGCAAGGGAAAATAGGTGATTTTTGTGGCTATAAAAACTCATGAATGAATAAAAAAGAAAATCCTGGCATTTGAGACAACAGGGGTAGGCATTGTGAGCATCATGCTAAGTGAATTCAGTCAATCAGAGAAAGACAAATGCTGCCTGACCTCACTCATGTAAAAAGCAAACTCAGAAACAGAGTAGAACAGAGGTGGCAGGGATAGGGAGTGGGGAAATAGGGAGAGCCTGACCAAAGCGCTCAAGCCTTCAGTTATAAGGTTAATAAGCTCCGGAGAGCTGATGTACAGCCTGGTGGCAACAGTTAACAAGACTGTATTGTGTACTTCAAATTTGCTAAGAAAATAGATCTGAAACATTTTTACCAAAACAGAACAGTCTAACAGTGTGAGGTGTGGACGTATTGACCAACTTGATTGTGGTAATCACAATATGTACCTCTATCAAATCATCGCATTTTATACCTTCAATATATACTGTTTTATATGTCCTTTATACCTCAAGCTGAAAAGAAAGAAAAAACCGTGAGATACAATTTTAATCTTTATATATTGGGGACAGATGTTTATTTTATAGCCATACGCCTGATGATTTAAAATTAAGCCTTCACTCATGTTTCTTTTGAATTAATAATCTAAAAATGTAAATGGAAAATAAATTATGGTTGAATTGTATCTTCCCAAGGGAAAATGACATTTAAATTGTCATAACCCTGACAAGCAAATGTTTAACTTTCTAACCAATGGATGATAAATCAGCTATTTAACAGACTTTTATGGTCACAGCTTGGGATTTTGTAGCCATTTGGTTTTGAATTCAGCTGATAGTACATTGTACTAAGAATCACATAATTTAAAAAGACATACAAATTTGTGGGGTTGATAGTGCTCACATTTGAGTTATAATTATTATGCTTTTGCTTATTTGTCTTGTTTACATGTGGACAGGGTGACTGGGAGTTTTATTCAGGCTTTGCTTTTTCCTACTTGTAGAATATGAGTTTTGAATTATTATTGAATTGCTGTTAAATGTTTCATCACGAACACTGAAGTCGGTGAAAAGAGGCTTTTGCAGTCATACCTGATCTGCTCTGAATAATTAGCTTCGTTGCTTGCTGAGCCGTCTTCCACTTCCACTTCTCATAGCCTCGAGTCTGCTCTTTTGCAGTTGAACTGCTGACGTACAGCTCCCAAGCTGCACAGTGTTGTCGGGGTGTTGTCCAGGGTGGGGGGGGGCTTTAAAAATGGGGAGACCCGCAACCAGAAATACTCAGATTTCGGCTTTCAGCGGGATGACAGCAAGGACTGGGATGCACTACCATGCCTGGCTAATTTTTGTATAATATATTTTTTTGTAGAGATGGGGTCTCACTGTGTTGCCCATGTTGGTCTCAAACTCCAGGACTCAATCCTCTTGCTTGAGCCTCTCAAACTTCTGGAACTACAGGTGTGAGCCACCACAACCAGCCTTATTGGATATATTCTTTTGTAGCTAATTTTTGTATTTTGAGTAGAGATGGGGTTTCTTCATCTTGGCCAGGCTGGTCCCAGGCTCCTGACCTCCAGTGATCTGCCTGCCTCAGCCTCCCCAGGTGCAGAGATTACAGGCGTGAGCCACCGCTCCTGGCAAATTTAATTTCGAGGAAACAATACAAAATGGAAAAACAAATTTGAAACAAGCACTTACATAATGAAATATTTATTTGGGGAGTTATACTGGAAACTATTTTGATGTGAACCCTGGTTTTGTTGCATGGTTCACACACAAAAATTCTTGACATTTTTTTCAGTCTTGGATGATTTCTAATAAAATGAGAGGAGTTTGTTATTTAACTTCACTTTGCTTTGCATCTTTAATTGGCTACAGAAATGCCAGTTCCCAAGGACAAAGCATTTGCCAGTTTCTCTGTAGTGTTTTAGTTTTCCATTTATAAGCCATTGCTGCCAGATGTTTTTCTCCTGTGATTATCAATAATGTATGTTTAAGTAGATTTACAATTTTTTATTGACATTTTTTATAATTAGATGATTGTAGACTTTAACAATAGAAAAAAAAGGCAAACTGTCTTCAGTGTTAATATCAATCCCTGCTTCAGAACAGGAGTTCTTCAGAATAGGGGCATTATTCCACTGAGCGCATACGCATCCACTCAGCATCGTATATGCACCAAAGATGACGCATTGCATGAGGCAATAACCCTAAACACATAACCTTTCATGGATGAGACAAATACACATAATTGCAAATGAGAAAAATACAAAGTATTAAGGAAACGTGGCAGAAAGCTTTCTGCAGGTGCACAGTTGGATTACATTTTCTGTGGGGGGTTATTTCCCAGAATGTGTGCCACTTCCATGAGTGCTATACAAACCCTCCATGAATGTCCTTTGCTGTCCTTTTCTGCCTGCTGGCTGCAGATGACAGTGAAACCCTGGGAGTTGAGAGATGCTCATAAGATGGAAGAAGCTTATGTCCCTGAATGATCACCTGGAAGAGAGCCACCCTAGCCAATGAAACTCCTGCCGTGAATGTTTGCTGAGCAAGTTCAGGAAGAAGGCGTGTGGAAGCAATAAGAACAACAAACGTTTACACAGGTATTGTTTAAGTGCTTCTGTTTAACTATCACTATAGCTATTAGCAGCCTCATTGTAATGAGTAAAGCTTAGAGATTAAAAAGTTTTATAACAGTTATTTGAGAGGACTACCCCACTGAAAACTTAGCCTATCGAATTATAAAGAGCCAAAGCATGTTCCTAAAATACTATGATATGATTAGAATAAGCTGGCTTATTACCACAGATACACTTAAGAGCAAGTTACAAATAGGTCAGTGTTTACAAAATCTTGAAAGTCCATTGAGGCATATTACCATATGTTTTCCAGAAAACTCTTTTAATTGTATAGGTAATATTCACATTATAGAAACATTTTTTAATAAATAGAAAAAAATCATTTTTGTTAACCCGCAATTTTAATATAATTGTTCGTATTCTGATGTACTTCTTTCCATACTATTTTTTTTTTTTTTTTTGAGACTGAATCTCATGCTATTACCCAGGCTGGAGTGCAGTGGCACGATCGCAACTCACTGCAACCTCTGTCTCCCAGTTTCAAGCGATTCTCATGCCTCAGCCTCCCGAGTGGCTGGGATTACAGGTGCCTGCCACCATGCCCGGCTAATTTTTGTATTTTTAGTAGAGATGAGGTTTCACCAGTTGGCCAGGCTGGCTTTGAACTCTTGACCTCAAATGATCTATCTGTCTCAGCCTCCCAAAGTGCTGGGATTACAGGCGTGAGTCACTGTGCTTGGCCCATACTATTTCTATACTTGTTTTTAACTAGGCTATAATCTGATTGTATGTACAATTCAGAATTTTGTGTTTTTCTCCTGAGTATATCACAATCATTTTCCATGTTATTAAACAGTTTTCAGTATAAAAAATTAGTGCTGATTAAACAAAACTGGATGAAGAAAAAAGTAGGGAAATTGTCTCCCTTGCATCCGTCGCTAAAGAAGCAACCAGAATGCTCTGTTTCACTCAGTGTTTCATCATAACAATCTTCTAATGCTTTATATGGTTTTTAAAAAGCTAACTTTTATTGGTAATTATAAAGCAAATACAAATTCTACGCACATAGGTGAAGAACACAGAAAAGCACAGAGGCAAAATAAAATACTTTATAATCTTACCACTATAAGATAAATATTTACCGTATTTCTTCTATTAACATGTTACATTTTTAAAAAGCAGTGTACCATACATATTGTTTTGTAGCATTTAAAAAAAAATGCAACTCTGTAATGGTTAATTTTATGTGCAACTTGGCTAGGCTAGAGTGCCCAGTTGTTCGGTCAAACACTCTGTGGTGTTATGAAGGTATCTTTTAGAGGTAATTAACATTTAGAATCAGTTGACGTTAGGTAAAATAGATTACCTTTGATGATGTGGGTGGACCCTATCAGATTAGTTGAAAGCCTGAAGAACAAATGCTGAGGTTTCCTTCCTCAGTTTCTAGCCTACCATCTGGTATTACAAATTTTAAACTTAAGATTGCAACATCAAATTTTGCCTGAGTTTCTAGCCTCCTGTTCTGTTCTATAAATTTTGAACTTGCTAGCTCTTACAATCCCATGAGCAAATTCCTTAAATCTCTCTGTATTTATAAATGTTCTAGAGAGCAACAGAATGATGATACAATATCATTAACATTTTCCACGTTAGTATTCTTTTACAGGATTTTAATGGCTTCCTAATGATTAATTAAATGGTAATCATTATATTAATAAAATAATATTCAATTGAATTATTTCCATAGTTTACATATCCATTCCTCTGTTAACACCTCTTATAATTTTTTATTGTGGTACAATACATATAACAAATTTGTAATTAAGTGTATAATTCAGAGGCATTATTTACATTCATGCTATAGTGTAGTCATAATCACTATTTCCAGAACTTTTTTATCACCCTGATCAGAAACTCTAACCACTAGATCATATACCATAGTTGTTTTAAGTTTTGGAATTTTCATTACATAGCCATAGATAACTGATACTGAAATTAGTACCGTGAGTGGGGTGCTACTGAAGGAAACGTAAAGCCAGTGTCATTGGTTTTAGGACTGGACAGTGTGACCTGTGTTATGTAGTGGGGGAATAACTGGCAAATATGTCACTTGCAGTAACTGGAAGATAAAAAAAAAAAATGCCATGTTCCTAATGAATTTTTGTGTCTGACTGAGGGGATCTCTAGATAGAATGTTGAAAAGGCCAGTTGGGCAGTTCTGTGTATGTATGACAACATGCACCATACTATAAAGCTGTAGAGAGAACTGTGTGATTTGTAAACAAAATTTTGAGAATATAAGATAGTACTTGCTGGATTGAAAATAAAACTGTTTCTCACTTACCACATTTTCAGTGTCTCCAACTGACAAGAGATTCTTAAAAGTAAGATATAGCCTCAAGGTGAAGAAACATAAAATCAGATTTGTGGCTAGGGGACTTCTGGTACCTCAGAAAGATTTAATATCATGCCAGACCCTCTTAGAAGACAAGGGCTTCTAAAAAGTCTTGAGAGTGTCTTCCCAAAGCAATTTGACAGACCAAAACTTGAAAGAAGTCTGTCTCAAAAATAATTATGGTTATGAAATTTGGGGCATAGAGTGAACCCTGCAAAGTTGTAAGAGAGTCATATGAATGAATGCATGGCCTAATTGGATTAAAAGGGCAAAAACATTTGAAAAGCTTCCAGGATCCCAAATGTTTATGGAATGAGCATAGTCTAAGAAAGCTACTTAGCTATAGACATGGTCCATTTAATGTTGAAAGATGTCTGATGTCTCAGAAGGTAGAGTTAAGCATAGAGAACAATGGATTAGAGAAAGACTTTCCTGGAGCAGAATGAGGCTCAAATCTGTGCTCCTCCCTTTGCAAGAATGGGAGAACCCAGTGACAGCTGCTGACTGGATTTGGAATTACTGTAGAGCAGTGTGGTTGCTGCATAACTCTTCATTACACTCCTTTGGAATGGGAGTGTCTGCTGGAAATTTCCTGCCCTGTATCATCAGTTTAAGTTGTGTTTGTGAGAAGCAGATAACTTGACTATTCAGTTCTCAAGTCCTTAAACCATGAGGGGCCACATCAAGGAGCTACCCCAGGGGGCTCTCATCTGCATTCATCCCCCCTGCTTCAGGACAAGGATCATGGAAGTCAGGCATAAGCCCGTGATTGGATGAGATTTGTGTGTCTTTGGAAGTGGTGAATGTGTTTGCCCTGGGGAAGAGGTGAGTGTGTTCACAGGAGAGTTGTGAATTATTGTGGCAGGAGGGAAACCTGGGCCAGGTGGGTTACAAAGATGGGTGCAAAACCTCCCTGTCCTTCATACATGCTTCTCTGAAATGTGACTTTGCCATTTCTTTCATCAAGAGGTGTTGTCTAGGAGACCTCTTGACTCAGGGCAAGTTCTGTGACCTGCTTTGACTCTAGAATGTGGTAGAAGTGACATCACATAAATGGCAGAGCCTAGGCTTCAAGAGACCTTGCAATTCTGTCTCACTGTCTTGAAGTGCCGCCATCAGAGCACCTTGTAAGCAGCACATGGAGCATGTGGCCAAGCCATCCCTGCCAGCCCCTGAGACATGTGAGAGAGGCCAGGACAGGCCATCCAGACCCCACTGTGCTGGTGGATGAGACAGCAGAAGCAATATCAACCTACCAACAGAATCCTGAGAAATGCTCACTCTTACTTCAAGCTGCTGCATTTTGATGTTATGAAGCCAGAAGTAACTTAGGAAGTCATCTTTGCTGACTTTTAAAGTTTTCCATAACTTTATTGTAACACATCAAAATTATGAAAAATGTGAAATGAGGTAGAAAACTGCGTCTTCACAGAGTTTAAGAATCTCAAAGGCATTGGTGTTTTCTATCTTTTCTGTCTTATAATAAAAAACCTTGAATGAAAATCTGCTTCTTGGAAAAGCAGCAAGATTTATGCAGAGGCAGTCTGGTATTTGTGTGCAGTGGCAGCTGATCATACCCAGCATGCACACTCGGCACAGTCAGATGCCCTACCTGCTGGACAGGCAAAGACGGGTAAGGACTCCCATGTCCTTGAGAAAAAACAATAAGGAACATCCACACTGCGACTAGAATAACAGACCTAGTTTCTGCACATTTTAATTCAAAGTTTTCATGAAATACAATGATTTTTTGGTACCATACTTTACAAGAATCAGTAGTAAAAACTAAAAATGATACTTTGTGAAAGTTCATTAATGATGTTTTCAGCCAGAGGAGGACTTGGTCAGATGGAATCAAGTGTGATACTCTTTATCAGAAATGCTGGCACTGTGTACAGACCCAAAATGACAGCTTTCAAAGTTTGAATTTGATTATTTTCTGTATGGTACAGATGAAAAATTACCACACAGGAGAAAGTAGGCAGGAGGTGCTGATGAGTAACCAGGAAACATTAGTCTGAAGTTTTTCTGATACTTCTCCTTGGTCCAACCAAATGTGAGAGAGAAATACAAATGGGGGAGTCTGTCCTTACCTTCTGGTTGTTGCAGTCTTTACAGATGTATTGGAAGGTTGTCCAGAAATGTCCGACTTCTATAGTGCACCCTCGTGGCACTAGAGGGTTCTGTAGGTGGGAAATGGAAAACACTGGCAGGAAGTCCTCAGTTTTCAAACCACTTTCTGCTAACGTGTGGCTCTATAAAACCACTGTGAACCAGGCTTCACTGCGACTGAGTTGTAGGATCTTCCAGAAAAACATGTTCCCTCTTTTACCTGGGTTGTCATTCCAGGAACAATCGTACCTCTACTTTTGGTCGTACTAAACAGTAGCATTTGAATGATTTTAAGCCAGGATTTGCTTCTCCTTTCCCCAGGATGAGACCGTAACCACCAGAGGAACCAAGAATTCATGCTGGTGAGTCCTCTAGGACAAACGGCTTAAGGTATGCAGTTGGCCTCTTCTGATAAGATATCTGTGTTTTAATCCTTGCTTTAGCCTCTATTTTCTGCACCAAAGGTAAGATATTTTCTGGGCACAATGGCTCATGCCTGCAATCCCAGCACTCTGGGAGGCCAAGGTGGGAGGATTTCTTCAGCCCAGGAATTTGAGACCAGCCTGGGCAACACAGGAGACCTCATTTTTACAAATAATAATAAAAAAAATTAGCCAGCTGTGGTGGCATGTGCCTGTTGGTCTCAGCTACCTGGGAGGCTGAGGTGGGAGGATTGCTTGAGCCCAGGGGATTGAGGCTGCGCCCTAGCCTGGGTGACAGAGCAAGGCCCTATCTCAAAAAAAAAAAAAAGAAAAGAAATTTGAGCCTTTCATTCATTTTCTTTCATTAACTTTCTGTAAGCCCAGCAAGTAAATAAAACATGTATGAAGCATCTACTTGCTTGTAAGGGAAGAGACGTCCTCCAAGAGTATCTAGACCAGCTCACTTTCTTCTTCTCTTGATTTATTCTCTGCCATTGAATCTTCTATGCCAATTTTGGATTGTTCCCGGGCCTTGCTTTCATCACGCTCCCCTGTATTGTCACCCGTTTTGATTTACAGCAGTGATTTTTAAGATAGGGAATGGTGTGTCTATCATAGTCACATGGGAACTTTTTCAAACCATAATAAAATGCCTGCTACCCATTATTCTGCCCCTGGAACAGAGTGTGTGCATTTGAGACTTTCAGGCAAATCTACTTTGTTGAAAACCGCGGATCAGCATGGTGTATTTCATAACTCTTCGTCTTACATTCAAGAAATTCCTTAACCAGGACTCCATTTACTTTTTTTTTTTTTCATTCATTCAAAATTAAGAATGTTGCCTGAGCCTGAATTACATGCTAGACGTTTTCTAGGTACAGGAGGAGTAGGGGTGAACGTCACTAGCCATAACTATAGCTAACAATTGTGGAGTGTCTGTTATGTGCCAGGCACTTTTAAGTGACCTACTTGATTTACTTGCATGACAAACTGAGGAAGAGATCAGTATTATCTCCTATTAACAAATGAGGAAACTGAGGCACAAAGAGCATGAATAGTTTGTTCCAGATCACATCATAAGAGGCACAGCCAGCTTTCCCACCAAAGCAGCCCCAGTGCAGAGTCTATGCTCCCTCCTCCCCTGCTCTGCTTCTTCCTCCCCCGCCTCTCTGCCTCGTGGATAGATAAGGTCCCCCTGGCTTTGTGGGACTTATGCTCTAGTGGGGACAAATAGAGAATGATCGATGTTATTAAGAAAATAAAAGCTGGTAAGGGAATATAAGCTGAACTAAGGAGTGAAGTGAGCATTTATAATTTTATGTTGCATCCATTGTAAAATATAAGTTTAGTTTTCTCATACCAGAAGCAGGGCACAGTCAGTTTCCAATACTGCTCCCCACCAGAATGGCTCTTGCTGGTAGCCAGAAGTAAAACTTAGAAGTATCTCTCTCAGAGACACCTAAGCAGGCCAGGCTCCCTGGTTTCCTGCTGCTTCCTTTAAAGAAGCTGTTCAGACATCTGTCCAAGAACTCAAAGTGACCACCTCTCAGCCCAGCATGTCCTCCTAGAACTAATGCCTGCTTGCTTTCAACCTACCAGTTAAAGCTCCCCAGAAACCTGTTTGGATAATACGCTGGATCCAGGAAAGGTACTGGCCCATGGGTTTCTTCTCTCTTCCTACCTGTACTCCCTGATCCCCGTGTGTGTGTGTGTGTGTGTGTGGTCTCCAGGCTTGCCTTGTATCCCCGAGGGTCTGTAAATACTAAAAACAAACTTTCACATTGTAGTTGTGTCTTTGAAGCCGGGTTCCCAGACTGTACTCTGAGGGCGAGGCCTCCTGGAAGGGACCCATGTAGGTGGATCCTCTTCTGCCCAAGCCTCTTAGCTGCTGGGTAGTTACCAATTAAGTGGATAGAGTTTCATTCAAAACAGTAATCATTCAACTGTATCTCACATCAAACCTTTGCTCTAGTTTATCTACTTTATGTTCTTAGAAGACTCTGTGCAAACACCTTGTCATTTTTAAGTATCTGTCTTGTCCCAGGCACTCTGCTTGGTATGGAGAGAGATGAATCTTTTGTCTTTAGGGGCTTCCACTCAAGCAGGGGGCACGTGACTAACAGTGACTTCCTGTTGCTGTAGTTGACAAGTGGCTCCCACTAGGCCCAATACGTGGTGGTCCCCTGTCCCCCTCACCAGCAGAAAGCCTACCTGTCCTCTAAGAACCAGCTCACTAATGTCCTTGATCCTTACGGACCAGATTGATTTCCCAGAACTGAAGAGCACTTACTGATGGCACCTCTCTTCATGTGCCATCCCAGGATTCAAGTTATTTTTTTCTTCTGTCTAGTGGCCCAAATAAATGCTGAACTCCTTGAGGGTTCGGAGTGTATCTAGCTGCTTCCTTATACTGGACTCATCAGATGCTGACTAGGTAGCAGTGAGTAAATCTAGAAATTCCCTTTCAGCCACATCAACTTACACGAGGGGCTATGTGTAAGGTACTATAGCTGAGAAGTGATCTTGCTTGAAGCGTGGATTGAGGTGGGTGTTCAAATGATGTCACGAGTGGCTGATTTCTGTCTCCATTTCCAAATTTCCCAGATAGCACAGCAAGTTGGCCTCAGCAGCTCTAGACACTCCATCTTTTCAGGGAACAGCCAGTACAATAAAATATTTCAAGTTCCTGAAAAATAGCTGAAATAAGTCCTAGAAGCTTCTGGATCAGGAGCAGACCAAACCTGCCAGCTCACATAGATGAGGGCAGGGAAATGGGTGTCTCAGGAGTACCGTGTCCCACCTTCTGGTTTGCCTGGAACTGTCCTGCTTTGCCACCAAAAAGATCTGCATCCTAGGAAACGCTCAGGTCCTGGGCAAATTCAGTTACTTGCCTTATCAGAAGCAAAGTGAGGTTGCCATTACCTGAGGTGGGCAAATGGAGGCTGGGTGGCTGATGAGTAGTGACCAATATGCCCAGTATTGGAGAGGGTTGGGCAACCCTTCAAGAAGTTCCAACCTCTGTCCAGGGCTGGTTTTGCCAGCTTCACTAGGCTGAGAATTGTAGGAAGTCTACTTGGGACCTGCAAGTCTCACATATTCCTTGCCAAACATTTATGGATACCTGTTTAGAGCTGACATCTTTTCAGTTCCCATAATATGAGGGAATTAGGTCTCCAAGACAATCATGTATTTTGATCAGACCTTATAGCTGAGCAGTGGAGAAAAATATATCAGTGTGAGATCTCCCAGAGTTCCGCAGCAGTGGCTTCCTTAGTCCAGCTGGCAGCCTATCCTGGAATATTGCCTGGGAGGGAGGTTAGTTGCTTTTCCTGGTGCTAGGAACTAAACGGTCTTACATATTGACCGATGAAATACTTATTTGGCTTACAATAGGTGCAAAACTAGTGCTAATTACTTCCAGACACTCCACTGGGTATTATTCAGTTAATATGTACCATGCATTCCTCGTGGTTAGCAACGATGTCTAGCGTAGAAAAGACGTGAAATGATGATATCAAATGAATAAATGGGACAAAGAATTTCTTGGATTTTCTCCAGCAGTCCTAAAAACATATCCATACTTTGATACTGGCCTACTTTTCCAACATCTAAACTTTTTTCCTCTGAGCTTCTATATATTCAAAGTTAAGTATTAAATAAAATCAGTAAATATATACAAGCTTGTTTGACCATTCTGAATAAGGTTGTATTTCCACCACACAATCTCCAGGTCCTCTAGTAGAAGAGATCGAGATGTTTTAGATTCTTACTTTCCTTCCATCTCTGGGAGCCACCATGTCTGTCATGGGTACTCAATGCAGTGGCTGCACCTGGGTCTCCCTCATTAAGTAGCTGCTAATTGAGTGACCGAATTGAATGCCTGATGAACTTGCAAATAAAATTCAGACTATGCCTGCAGACTAATAAGATCCCTCTGCTTTTTATTCACTACTGCTGAGGTAGATCTCAGGCCAGCCTGAAGTTTAGGCCTACTGAGAAAAAATAAGCTTTGCTTCACCCAGTCTCCCAGTAAACACTAAAAAATGTTCACATTATTTACACATCCTGGACTGCCTGTCTTATGGACTAAATGTTTGTGTCCTCCGCATAATTTATACATTGGAATCCTTCAGTGTAATAGCATTAGGTGCTGGGGTCTTTGGGAGGTGATTGGCTAATGGGCCTGGAGCCCTCATGATGAGATGAGTGCCCTTATCGGAAGAGACCTGAGAGGGCTTGTTTCCTCTCTCTCTGCTTTTTATGATGTGAAGACACAAGAAGATAGCCATCTGTGAGCCAGAAAGAGGTCCTCACTGGAACCCAACCATGCTGGCACCCTGATCTTGAACTTCTAGCTTCCAGAACTTGGGAAATAAATGTTGTAAGCCAGCCAGCTTATGGTATTTGTTATAGTAGCCTAAGCTGACTAAGTCAGAGTCTCTAAAACAGTTAGGCTGGGGCAGGGGTGAAGGGAGGTGGATGGGAATATTATTCTGCCCTGAACATGAATGGCAAAGGCAACTGGAGAGCCCCTCCCCTTTAGTGAGATCCCCACTTTACAAGGGTATGGTCATCCATAGATTTACTTCCCAAAGCAAATTCTGGTTCCTGGGATCTGTGCCTCCATAGAGGGCATAATCTACAGCCTCCTGTTCTAATTAACCCTCTTCCTAAATTTGAGTCTTCATATTTAAGCAATTCTAGTTAGATATCTTCTACCTGTATCCATGGCTGTCTTTCAGTCATATTACAGACTCACTGTGATGATTATGTAGGGACAATGTGATTTCAGAAACATGGCCTCATTTGATTGTAATGTCAATATAAATCAGTGAAACAGAAAAGGAGAATCTCCAGAAAAACAAGGCATGAGGCTGTACAGAAGTTAAAGTAGAAACAGAACTTAAGCCAAGTCCATTATTTATGTTTCAATCCTCTTCTACCACATCCCCCAGTTTCCAAATCATTCAGCAAATTGCCATGGCCAATGGGATTGACCTTTCCCTTTTATTCTCAGGAAGTCTCCCTTGTCCATGTTGCAAGACTGTGTGATTCTTTTTACTATCTGTAGGAATAAAAGCCTTCCTAAAAAGGTCTTTGGTGCCTTTATTATTTTACGAATCATTTCTGAGGGAATTATTGAACTTCATTATGTAACTGCCCATTGGGTTCACTTTGCCTGCTGCCTAGACAGAGCCAATTTATCAGGAAAAGGGAATTGCATTGGAGAAAGAGTAATTCATGCAGAGTTGGCTGTGTGGGAGGCTGGAGTTTTATTATTACTCAAATCAGTCTCCCCCAGTATTCAGGGATCAAAGTTTTTGAAGATAATTTGGTGAGTAGGGGCTTGGGAAGTAGGGAGTGCTGATTTGTCAGTTTGGAGATGTAATCGTAGGTAGTCAAAGTGAGTTTCTCTTGCTGTCTTCCATTCCTGGATGGGATGGCAGAAATGGTTGAGCCAGATTACTGATCTAGGTGGTGTCAGCTGATCTAAGTGCAGGGTCTGCAAAATATCTCAAGCACTGATCTTAGGTTTTACAATGGTGATGTTATCCCCAGGAGCACTTTGGAGAGGTTCAGACACAAAGGCAGACTGGTGCAAGAAGGGGGCTCTTCTCAGGAAAGGGCTTTACCAATTTTGTTTCAGAGTCAAACCATGAAGTGAATTCCTTCCTAAAGTTAGTTCAGCTTATTCCCAGGAATGAACAAGAACAGCTTAAAGGTTAGAAGTGAGATGGAGTCGGTTAGGTCTGAATTCTTTCACTGTCATGATTTCCTCGGTTATAATTTTGCAAAGGAGGCTTCACTTATTTTCAGAGGTGGTGGGGGTTGCTTCAGCACAGGGCGCATGAAATGTGCTCAGCTGTGGGTTGGAGCAGGGGCCTCTGCTGTCCTGCTCTTAGCTCCTGGCTCAGAGAGGAGCCTGGTGCCACTTGCTGAATGGATGGCTATTATGCTTCTGGACTTCACATGCTGGTTTTGTGCACAGAGTTTGTGTTTAGGGGTAAGCTTTTATCTTCACAGTTCCATGAACAAAGTAGAAGTTTTCCTCCTCTCCTGGGTGTGAGTGTCAGGGTGCAGATGGGGGCAGTTTTAGAGTAAACATTTTCCATTTCGTTGCTTAATTACATTGCCCTCAGTAATAAATGTCTGACTGCTTTCATTGCAAAGAAGCTGCTAATTGGCTAGATCAATTTTTGCAAAAAGCCAGTCTCTTTCCCTGGCTTTCTCCTGAATGTGTGTATATCCGGATGCTGCAAGACTCCTGCTTCCAGCAGGCTCCTGGTGATACGCAGAGTTCTCCTCCTGCTCCACCTTGGACCTCCCCAGGGCCCATGGCTGCATTTTCCAGCAGCTCTCTGTCCTTCAGCAACCTGGCACCTCTGTCTCAGACCTTGGGGGGTAGGCCTGGAATTCAAAGAGGAAGAGATTAGAAGCCCTGTTTTAGCTTTAGGGCTATGTTCCATGTTTCAACGGGAAACTCTGTAAATTAGTAGTTTTCTGGCCATTACTATTATTTCCTGTTTGGCTTCTGTGTCTATGCCACACTCCTTAGAGTGTGGAAGGGAGCAAGTGTGAGGGATTGGCCATCCAACCCTATCCAAGTTTGGATTTCTGTGAACTCATCCTCTTGGTTTTTAACCTCCAGCCTGGTAGCCTTTGGTTGCAGACAATCTTTCTCCACAAAACATGAGTTTTGTTTTCTTTTTCTCATAAGGGAAGACTGCCACCTGTTTCTCAAACTCTCCATTTCACCAAGTTCTGACAGCCGCCTTATTCAAGTGTAGCTTACACATATCTCATCATTCAAATATTTGCTCAGTTGTGCTGTTAGCATGCAGGATATCGGAGACCTGGGAAGACAGTTGGCTGCATGGTGCTGTCTCCTGCTATAGAAATAGTCATGGATGGTCATTCTCCCCTGGCCAGGGAGCCGTGAGCATCTCTAGTGAGTTCACGACTTCCTGTGGTGGCAAAGGCATGCAGTGTTTCATTTGGAGTGTCAATATGCCCTCAAGATTTGCTTTGAAGCTACAGTAGTCAAGAGTGTATGATATTTGTGTAGGGAGAGACACATAAATCGGTGGAGAATAGAGAGCTATAGATCAGATCTACAACATACAGTTAATTGATATTCAAAAGATATGAACACACTTTCCAAAAAGATGAATGTCCAATAAATACATGGGAACATGCTCAACAATTAGTCTTCAAGGAATTATAAATTAGTATAATAATGAGATAAAATTCCACATCAGCTAGAATAGCTAAAATCAAAAAGATTGACAGCACTAATTGTGGGTACTCTTAGACATTATAAAAAGGTCCAAACACTTTAGGGAACTATTTTGACATTTTCTTATCAAATGAAATGTAATTTAAACCATGATCCAGAAATTCCACTAACAGAAGTATTTACTCAAGAGTAATACACATTCATGTGTACAAAAAACTTGTTTGAAAAATTCTTATAGCAGCCTTGTTTGTTATAGCCCTAAACTGAAAACAACCCAAATAACTATCAATAGGATAATGGATAAACAAATTGAGATCTCTTCATACAGTGGAACAGTACTCATCAATAAAAGCTGAGAAGTTTTGACACAGACAAATCTCAAAAACATGACATTGATCAAAAGGAGCCAGAAAAAAAAATGTGTTCTATGTGAACCTATTTCTACAAATTCCTAGAACAGGGAACATTAATCTACAGTGACAAAAATCAGAGCAGTGGTTGTGGTAGAGGCAGGAGATGAAGGCATAGGCAGATGGAGACGGGTACCTGGAGAACCTTCAACCTGCCCCACAAATGTTTACACCAGATGTTTTGTGCAGAATAAGGGAACCTGCACAGGCGGCATTCCTGGGCATGCCCACAGCATACTGAAGACCAACATGCACTGGGAGAATGGGGCAGAGCCATCAGAAATTTGTGCCTTATGCAGGGGAGGAGGCTGGCCTCTTGAACTCATGTGTGATCACCCTCATATTTAATTTAGGAGGTGTAAACCTGCTTACAGAACCCCCCCTCTCTCTGCTGAGAGCTTTCTTTTCACTTAATACATTCCACCCTCCTCACCCTTCAATGTGTCTGTCTAATTCTTCCTGGTTGTGAGACAAGAACCTAGATTAGCTAAGGAGCAAAAGAATCATGCATTATTTGCACATGGTGAGGTGGAGTGAGGGATTGGCTAGGAAAGACATGGAGAACCCTTGTGGGGCTTAAATGCTCTATGCTGATTTTGGGTAGAGTTATATGGGTGTCTGTAATTGTCAAAACTTATTGAACTAATCACTTACCATTTAGTGTATGTAAATTTTATCTCAATTAAAAAAAAGTTTTATAAAATTTTATTTTAAATTGACAAGCCAAAATTATACATATTTGTTGTAACATATTTTGCTATGTATTTACAATGTGGAATGATTAAATAAGGCTAATTAACATGCATTGCCTCATAATTTTCATTGTTTTGTGGTGAGAACATTTAAAATCTTCTCTCAGTAATTTTGTAGTATTTAAATACATTATTATTTGTTATAGTCATCATTCTGTGGAGTAGATCACTAAGGCTTATTCCTCCTAACTGAAACTTTGTACCCTTTGATCCACATCTCCCCTTTCCCCATACATCTGCCTTCCCCAACCTCTGAAAACCACTATTCTCTCTGCTTCTATGAGTTCAATTTTCTTAGATTCCACATGTAAGTGAGATTGTGCAGTATTTGTCTTTCCATGCTTGGCTTATTTCACTTAACATAATGTTCTTTGAGTTCATCAATGTTGTTACAAATGACAGAACTTCCTTCCTTTTAAAGTCTGAATAGTATTCCATTGTGTACATATGTATTTTCATTAGCCATTCATCTGAAAATGGGCAGCTAGGTTGCTTCTGTATCTTGGCTATTGTGAACTGCAATATGTTGGAGTGCAAATACCTCTTTGACATACTGATTTCAATTCCTTTGGATATATACCCAGGAGTGGTATTGTTGGATTATATGGTAATTATATATATACATATTTTTTGAGGAACCTCCTGTTTTTCCTAATGGCTGCATCAATTTACATTCCCACCAACAGTGCCCACACCCTTACCAATACTTTTTATGTTTTGTCTTTTGGATAACAGCCATTCATTCTAACTGGTGGAAAGTATTGAGTTGCATTTTCTGTGGTTAGTGATGAGCATTTTTTCATATATCTGTTGTTCAATGACATATCTTCTTTTGGGAAGTATCTATTTGGGTCCTTTGTCCATTTTTTGATTGGGTGGTTTTCTTGGTACTGAGTTGTTTGAGTTCCTTTGTATATTTTGGATATTAGTCCCTTATCAGATATATGGTTTGCGAATACTTTCTCCCAGTCTATGGATTGTCTCTTTAGTCTATTAATTGTTTCCTTTGCTGTGTGGAAGCTTTTAGAATCCCATTTGTCTATTTTTGCTTGTGTTGACTGTTCTTTTGCTACCACAATTTGAATTAAAAAAATCTATGGAATAATAATAGCTCTACACAAAGAAAATTATACTAATAATTACACTAAAGAATGAAGAAAAAACGAGAAAATTTTATAGTTATTCTAAGAATTTCAAAAAACATCACTAATAGATTAAATCAAAATAAACTAGGAAGAGGGAATTAATAAAGATAAAACCTGAAATCACTTGACTGGAAAGTGGAAAAAAAAAACAGATTTTTGGGGAAAAAAAAGAATATAGATGAACCACTCATAAGTTTGACTGGAAAAAAACAGAACAAAAATTAAAAGTGTCAAGAATGAGGAAGGAAAAATGATAAAAGACCAAAAACATTATAAGAAGTTTAGATTCCACATATAAATGAAGATTATGCAGTAATGAATTCAACTCTACTGAATCAAGTTATATATTAAAATTAGATGATTATAAAGCAAATACAATTTTTCAGAACTGATCCCCAGAAAAAATCCAAAACATAGACAGTTTACTGAATAAGTCATTAGAAAGATGACTAATATTCTATCATTTTAAAAAAGCACTAGGTCAGATAGGCTTAAATTTGAAATTGGTCAAGCCATAAAGAACTCTAATATTTATAAATCAAGATTATAGGAAAAGGTGAAAATCATCTAGCCTAATTTTAGTATCCAAACCTGATAAAGACACTGAAAAACAGCAACAATAAACCAGATTATAGATGAATATAAATACTAAAAATTGAAAATAAAAGATGTGGAAGCAGAATCCCCAAATTACCAACTGTGTAATATTCTAAATCCAAGTATCATTTATTCTAGGAAGATACATATATATGTGTGTATATATATACATTGTGTACACATATATATAGAATATATGTATCTTATACACACACACACATATATATATTTAGTAGAGTTGAGGTTTCACCATGTTGTCCAGACTGGTCTCGAACTCCTGATCTCAGGTGATCCACCTTCCTTAGCCTCCCAAGGTGCTGGGATTACAGTGCGTCTAGCCCTTTTTTGAGATGGAGTCTCGTTTTGTCACCCAGGCTGGAGTGCAGTAGCCTGATGTTGGCTCACTGCAACCTCCGCCTCCTGGGCTCAAGTAATTCTGATGCCTCAGTTTCCAGAGTACCTGGGCTTATAAGTGTGAGCCAAGGGTCTCAGCCAATGCCTGCACTTTGAGAAGCCCAGGTTGGTGGATCACTTGAGGTCAGGAGTTCGAGACCCAAGCCTGGCCAACCTACGTAGGCAAACCTGTCTCTACTAAAAATATAGAAATTAGCTGAGTATGGTTGCATGTTCTTGTAATCCCAGCTACTCCCAAGGCTGAGGCAGGATAATCGCTTGAACCCAGGAGGCAGAGGTTGCCTGAGTGGAGATCGCACCTCTGTACTCCAGTCTGGGCAACAGAGGGAGGCTGTCTTTAAAAATTAATAAATAACAAATAAATAAAATTTAGTAAAGTGAATTGATATTTAATACTTACATAAAACCAGTAGTTTTCAATAATTAAGATTTGGAAACGAAAATGTAAAATGAAATGTTTTATTCACAAAGTGAAAAGAAATCTCTCCAAATGGAGACAGATTTGACAAGGAAGTCACCATGTCTGCTAAGTTAGGAGGCACAGGAAAGAGCTGAGCCCACGGAAACACGCAGCACACTCTAGGATTGGGAAAGTTGAGGAAACTTAAATGTCAGTTCTCCAAAGGTTCTCTGTGAATTTAAATGACAATTAGCTTTCTAATGGAAAATCTTCTTAATGGATTTGGAGAAAATTATCTTAAAATTCATAAGGAAGAACACGTATTTAAAGAGTAAGAAAATAGGAAATAAAGAAGATGAAGGGAGGATTGATTTTACCAAATATTACAACACTATAAAGCCAGCATGGAAAATCAGCACAGTGCAATAGAACAGAGGGCCAGAAGGTTCCTCCTGGGCAAATCTAACAACCAAATCTAATTTAATTGTGAAAATTCAACAATGTGCAAGAAGAGAAAATGTAACATTTGGTATTATTTAATAAGGGGTGCTGGTACAGCAGTTTGCCCATCAATAAGATAATAAAATTGAACACCTATCTTACTCCACATAGAAAAATTAATTCCAGATGTATTAAATACTTAAGTGAAAAGAAATGATATTAATCTTATAAAGAAATGTAAGTAGAAAGAAACAATGTCATCAATATGAGTGCTGTGTAAAATAGAATACCTTGAATTTATGAAGTTTTACATGGTCTTGGAAAATAATAAAACTATCATCTGACTTAGACTTATGAAAAATACGATTGATGTAGTTAGAAATGCAACATGGAGAAAAGTATGAAAAATATCTTGTTTTTGTGCAACAAAGGCAGAATACAACTTTTATGTGTCTGAATATGTGTGTCTCAATATAATCATATGAACAAAGAGAATATTTTGGAAAGCTATATTCTGAGTTAGTAACAGGAGCTGCACTGGAGAAGGATGGAGACGAAATGGAGAAAGGAAGAAATGGGGGAAAACAAAAAGAATGTAACCAATCAAAATGATAGATCCCACACATACATTCACATAGATGATTCTTCTACCACTCTTCCACCCTCATTTATCCCAGCTGTGGGGCTACTTCTGTTTTGCAACACACCAAATGTGCTCCTGCCTCAGGGCTTTACACTGGCTGTTCCTACTGCCTGCCTAGAGTCCACTTCCTCTAGAATTCCGTGTCTCACCCTCATTTCTTCCTTCTGCTCCCACGCTATCTCAAGAGGCCTTCTTTGACTACTGTATAAATTAGCAACCCACACTCTCCAAGCCCTCTCCATTCTCCTCTCCCTGCCTTGATTTTCTCCATGGAACACATTCCCATCTGATGTGTGGTAGACTTAGGTGTCTGTTTACTCACTTTCTCGTTTCACTAGAGGGTCAGCTTTGAGGGACAGGGACTTTGTTTTATTCTATTTTGTAACTCTGGGAGCTAAAATAGTGTCTGGCATGTAACAAATATTTGTTGGATGAATGAATATGTGCATGTGAGTTCATATACACATGTATGCATGTATATGTGTACGAGAGAAAATGTAACTGCCCACCTATAAATGAGAATTCTCCTTCTGATGCCAAACTTGGAAAATCAGTTACTGGTTCTCTTAAGAAAGAATGCTATTTTCTCAAATGAACTAGACTGCATTTTCACAATTAAATTAGACTTGGTTGTTAGATTTGCCTAGGAGGGAACTAAGAGCTGCATCTCTCTCTGTTGTGACTCACCCTATGAATCAGCAGGTCATCTTATCCATTTTGGCTTTAGTTTTGCCTGAAGGTAATCAACATTGTTGAACAATTGAGCATTTTTGTGCCAGAATCTATCTGTGAAAGTGCTTTGTATTATTGGGGAGCGTTTCCTCTAGATTTCTAATCTGGCTAATAAATGCCACTACACTGAGTTTTAAAATTCCAGGTGTACAGTTTGGTGTCTGCCACGTTCACTCAACTAGCCGAGCACTAAAAACCAAATGTTTCTTAGAAATTTAGCAGATACCTTTCTCTGACACCTATGCCAGTTTTTCTAGGGTGATTGGCTGAGGGGCTGTTTACACAATTGGACAGGATAGGATCAGGTAATTGTGCTTTGGTTCTGGCTTTCAGCCAGCTTCATAGCACTCTGTGGATGGTTCTGTGCACACGTGGGTGCTTTAAAGCATGCTTCTAGGTGCTTTTGACCTAGATTTGTTGGTTTCTGTTGTTTGTATAATAGCTTGAAAATGAATAGTCATAATGGAGTTTGTAGCCTTTTAAAACCTAGACATTTCGGACTGTGTCACAAAACAGGAAATGATACCTGGTTAATTAATCGTTTTGTTACTTAATCAGATTTTTTAAATGTGCATTTAGAGTTTGCTGTTATGAGTCGAACTGCTCTATTGACATATAGAGTGAAATGTAAAGGAGAAATGTGAGAATCAGTCATGAAAATAGAGCCCTCCTCAGGGAGGTGAGAGAACACTTCCCACAGCGAGATTGCTCACCCTGTCTTTGAGACACAAGGCTCTGCCCCTGGGCCGGCGCTCATGGCCAAGGGACAAAGCCTTCTTGGTGACGCTGGGACCCCTCTTCATCCTCAGATTAAGGAGAGTCATTCCTGAAGAGGCACTTGAAGTAATAAAGAACTGGATTTTATCTTTTTAAGATTTGAGCATTTAAAAATAGCAAATTGTGGTTTTAAAATCACAAACTTGTAATTTCAGTGCATCCCTTTCTGTTTTATTGTCAAGACTTCATGCTGATCCTTTAGAAGAGAGAATGCCAGTTTTTAGCGTACCAGTGGCTATCAGTTCAAATTCAAGATCACTGTGAGTCCTGTGACATCAAAAATATGTTTCATCAAAAGTTTAGGAAGGGAAGGAAATGGCAGCCTGAATTATAAAGCACTGATTATCATTTTAATAATTACTGCCAACAGCACTTATTCTGAAGTCCAAGTACTAATTTGTTGTGTCTGTCAGATAATTGTTTCCATATATTAATCTGCAGTTCCAAAATATAAATCTAGTTCTAGAATTTCCTAGAAACTCTGGGGCATATTTCAGATGCTCTCATTCAGCCTGTAACATGCTGGGTCATTGGCAGATAAAATGTCATCCGCCTCCATGTCGCAGTCTAGCTCTTGCCATTATTTTCAAGTATAAAATTGCATCCTGTGTTTGACCATGAAATTGAAATGCCCTCTTTTTGAAGACCAAACATGGTAATTGGAAAAAATGATTGCAGGCGTTAACAGGGCCCTTTTCTAAAGGGACAATTTAAACTAAAGAACTTTTACAATGAAATACAATGGAAGATGTAAAGTAAGATAGACCCAGGGTGCATAGCGTGGTCCTCTTCTGCTGTCACTGCTGAACAGCGTTGCTCAGCGAAGACTCAGCGTTCTTAGCTGAGGTTAAGGAACTTGACCTTGGGGCCAAGTAGTTTTTTAGCTTTTCAGTGATTACAAGCTCCAGTGGTCACAGCTGACCCAGGTCAGTTGTCTGGAAAACTCATGCCCCTTAATTATAAGAGGGTTGAGTCAAATGTATATATTAGCATAAATTCTTCATTGTCTGTGGAAGCACATCTCAAAGCACCAGGTGAGAGTAGCATTGTGTGTGCACAGAAGACAAAGTTCATACTCACAAATATGATCACACACCCATACACACCCACCCACACACAGGTTAATGCCTGTATCACAGAAGAACAATTAACAAACCATTTATGGTTTTATTTTCTTTCCCATTGCTAATGTTATTCAGTTTTCTAAAAAACATTGAGAACACAGTGATACACATCATTACACAATAGTATGGGCTAACATGGAATATCTGATGTAAAATGCCTTCAATTCTGACATATATCTGAATGCATGTGGACATTCAAGCATAAATTCTAACTTATATACCATCACTAACAACTGTGTCCGAGCAAGCTGTCTTTCTGTAAACTTTGCAATGAAGCTTCTCCCACAATTAATCCTTAATATTTTTTTCCATGCTATAGGCATTAACTCCATGATTATTAAGGATTATTGAGGGGTTAGGAAGAAGGAACAAAGATTTTCACACAGGTGATAGCAGAAGAGTTAGGCTATGTCTTTGGCCATGAAAAAGTAACCTGCACAATGCCCTTATCATCTATCTGGGTCACTGCCAGGATGCCCTTGTGTTCAGCATACCTTTCTTCTCCTGAAGCACAACCGCACTGGGAATGTCCCATCCACATCAATGGTGAGAATGGCCCCTGTTAGAATCTGGTCCTTTGGCAAAACTTCCATTTATTTAGCAGGCACACTTCAGATATGAGTCGAAAAGTCTCACGGTTACTTTCATCAGAGAATGTATTCTGCATAACAAACACCAATGGTTTCAGTGCATCAGGTGTAAAATGAGAAGCACCTTAAGGGAGGTATAAACAAAGAGTGATGGGAATTCAGAAAAGGGCGGAGTTGCATTAGCAAATCAGAATTTATAATATTGTAGTACTTTATATTTTTCAAAGCATGTCAAATATATTACCAAATTTTTCCTCAAACTAGTACATTGGTAGGCTAAGCTTGTTATAGATGAGAACTGTGTGAGCAGGGCTCACATTCAGATGATGAGCTCACCTCCCACTGCTAGTTAGAGACAGAGCTAGAACTATTTCTAATCCACTGATATTTCTAACATACTGATCTCAAGAGAAAGAAGAGTGGAAAGAACACTTATCTTTGAATTCTCCATTTTTTTTTTTTTTTTGAGACACAGTTTTGCTCTTGTTACCCAGGCTGGAGTGCAATGGCTCGATGTCGGCTCACCGCAACCTCCGCCTCCTGGGTTCAAGCAATTCTCCTGCCTCAGCCTCCTGAGCAGCTAGGACTGTAGGCACGCCCCACTGTGCCCAGCTAATTTTTGTATTTTTAGTAGAGACGGGGTTTCACCATGTTGATCAGGATGGTCTTGATCTCTTGACCTCGTGATCCACCCGCGTCGGCCTCCTAAAGTGCTGGGGTTATAGGCGTGAGCTGCCGCATCCGGCCTGAATTCTTTTTCTAACCAAATGTTTAAAACAACTTCGCTCCAGATAATATATATTAGAAAACAGAACATGTTATATTAAAAGGAAACCTGGCTTGAGAGTCAGAACATCTAAGAGGTTTGCCACGCTGATTTACTTCATGACCTTAGGTCAGGCATTTAATGTTTTTGCACCTCGTTTTTTAATGTGGTAACTGAACATAATCATGTTTTCTTCCTTTCAATGACAGATTGCATGAGGCTAAATGAGTAACATCATCATCTCCTTATGACATTGATCTAAAAGAGGAGGAACATCATTTGCATTAGGGGCTGATTAAGCCACCTCCTACCTTTATTGTTTGCAGTTAATAGTGGAGAGAACTGATTTGATCTGTGCTTCATTAGGATTTTGTCCCCTGGGGTTCTCTCCCCTGTGTTACAGTGTGAGGTTCATCAGAAGGAAGAATGTCAGGGCCTGTGTTATAGAAGGTGCCCTCTGATTCCTTTTTGCAGAGATAGAGCAAAGAAAAATTATGTCATGGCCATGCTCTAAATTCAAGCTAGTTTTATTTCCTGACTTACCTTTGGACAATCTTAATTCATGTAAAATGCTTTTTTTTAAGTTTTATATGTAACACTAAGAGGGTTGAAATATAATGACCTGGTGATGCAATGGTCCTTATAATTTTTAAAGAAGTCCAATAACACAACTCAGCAAACACTCATTTGCTGTGTGTTCAGGGGCTTGCTCCCTGCACGGACTGTGCTTTCCCTCTTTGATGTCTTGGACGCAGCGTCACTCACTAAGTGGTACCACCTGGTCCAACTGAACTTTGAAAAGGCACGTGGAGTTACCTCTTCTCTGTGGACTGTTTCTTGACATACCAGTCAATGAAGCCACCTTAATCTAGCTCGCCTACCATTGTCTGTTCTGTGGCCATTGAACAGACAACTAGCACAGAGAGCTATAGGCAATCACTCAATCTAAGGAGATTCTGTGAAAAATAAATACGGTACTCTCCACATGGCTCAGCCTTGCTCAATGTTACCAAATCCACAGCTGGGCTACATTTGGAGGATTGGCTTAATCCTTTAAACAATGGATGGAGGTCTTGGTTTCAAAGTTTTTCCTCGTTCACCAAGAAGTAAATAAAACCTCCTAAGATACTTTACTTAACAGAGAAACTAGTTCTGCTAAAGAAAAGTGTTTAATCATTCTTCCCCAGGCATGATTGTTGATCACAAAACCATGTAAAATGCATATAAAAACCTTATAATCATGCATGTCAAGTAATTATTATTTCAACTTGTTTTTAAATCTTTTTTTGTAAACCTTCCTACCTAGTTACATTATTCTAGTTTTTATTGTATTTATGTAATTGTAGCACAACTCAATGTATCTTCTGGGGATATTTAAATATTTCATAACTCTTTTTGACAGCACTTTGAGCACAGTTATTATCTTTTATATCTGTAAATGCTATCTCAAATCCCCAACTGCAGAATCCTGATTGCACAGTGGTTACTTTCTACAATCAGTGAGTCCTGAAAGAGTTGAGTCTCATTTCCTGAATGCTTATAATGCTTCAGTTGCTGAAATAAATGCTTTTTTTTTTGAGACAGAGTCTTGCTCTGTTGCCCAGGCTTGAGTGCAGTGGTATGATCTTGGCTCACTGCAACCTCTGCCTCTCGGCTTCAAGTGACTCTCCTGCCTCAGCCTCCCGAGTAGCTGGGATTACAGGTGCACGCCACCATGCCAGACTAATTTTTGTATTTTTGGTAGAGATGGGATTTCGCCATGTTGGCCAGGCTGGTCTTGAACTCCTGACCTCAAGTGATCTGCCTGCCTCGGCCTCCCAAAGTGCTGGGATTACAGGTGTGAGCTATGGTATCTGGCCATAAATGCTTTATATGTATTTAACCCTCATAAAAACTCTGATATTGATAATATGATCTCATTTTGATAGGTAAAGAAACAAAGGTGCCAAGAATTTATGTAATTTGCCCATAATTATATAAATAGTAGGCAGCAGATTTTAGACAAATTATAGGCCATACATAGTAAAAATAATAATAAAGTCAAAAAACCCAAATTTAAAATGGGAAAAACCTTGAATATACATTCTTCTAAAGACATCATCCACATGGCCATAAGCGCATGAAAAGATGCATACCATTAGTCACGAGGGAAATGCAAATCAAAACCATAATGAGACACTACATCACACCCATCCAGTTGGATGGATGGATCCAAACAGCCACTAAGATGACTATAATCACCAGTGTCAGCAAGGATGTAGAGAAATTGAGACCCTCACGTATTGCTTGTGGAAATGTAAAATGGTAGCATCAGTGTGGAAAAGAGTTTGACAGTTCTCCAAAAAGTTAAATTCAGAATTACCATATGACCCAGAAATCCCACTTCTAGATATATGTCCAAGAGAGTAAAACACCTACATCCATATACAAACTTGTATATGGCTGCTTATTCATAATAGCATTATTCATAATAATCCCCAAGTGGAAACAATCCAAATGTTCATCAGCTGATGAATGGATGAACAAAGTATGGCATATTCAAACAAGGAAATATTATTTGGCAATAAGAAGAAATACTATTACATATTAGAACATAGGAGAACCTTGAAAACACTATGCTAAGTGAAATAAGTCACAAAGGACCACATATTGTACAATTCCATTGATCTGAAATGTCCGGAATAGGGAAATGGTAATTATAGTATCAGATGGTAGGTTAGCAGTTGCCAGGGTATGGAGGGGTTTGAGAAGAAATGGGAAGCAACTTTTTGGGATGATGAAAATGTTCTAAAATTTGGTTGTAAGTTATGGTTGTACAATTCTGTGAATATTCTAAAAGGTATTGAATCGTATACTTTAATGAGATGAATTTGATGGTATGTGAACCATATCTCAAAAACCATGTTTAAATCAATATTTAGGATTCCTTAAGCTTTATTATGAGAAACACTTGAGGCATTTGGAGTAACTTTAGGATAGAAAAGCTGAAGTCTTTTCAGTTATTTGAAGCAGTGTTTTTACTTAGTTTCACCCTGAATACCTTTGGTGGTAGCATACCTTTGGTGGTATTGCAGCTTTTCCTTCTGAAGCAGTAGCATGACAATATGCAGCTATGCACCACATAATGACACTTTGGTCAGTGATGGACCACATGTATAACCCATGATCTCATAAAATTGCAGTGGAATTGAAAACTTTCTATGGCCTAGTGACATTGTAGCCATCATAACATTGTATGGTTAGTGGTGATGCTGGTGTACGTAAACCTCCTGCACTGCCAGTCACCTAAGTCAGAACATAGAATTACGGACAGTACTGAATACTTGATAAAAAGAAAGAACAATGTTACTGGCTTATGTATTTGCTCTACTTTACTTTTGATTATTATTTTAGAGTGTATTCCTTCTTATATTTTTAAAATGTAAAAATATAACACAATCTCAGGCAGGTCCTTCGGGGGGCTTCTAGAAGAAGGCATGGTTATCACAGGAGATGACAGCTCCATGCCTGTTATTGCCCTTGAAGACCTTCCAGTGGGACAAGATGTGGAAGTGGAAGACGGTGACATTGATGAGCCTGCCCCTGCGCAGGCCTAGGCTAATGTGTGTGTCTCTTAGTTTTTAACAAAAAAGTTTAAAAAGTAAAAAATAAATGCAAAAATATAAAAAAGCTTATAGAATAAGGATATAAATAAAGTATTTTTGTGCATCTGTACAATGCATTTGTGTGTTAAGCTAAGTGTTATTACAAAAGAATAAAAATGTTTGAAAACTTAAAACTACATGATGTGGTCATAGTAAGCTAAGGTTAACTTACTAACCTTAATAATATTTAAAAGCATTTTAAAAGAAATGTTATGTAGTCTAAGTGTACAGTTTTATAAAGTCCATAGGAGTGCACGGTAATGTCCTAGGCCTTCACATTCACTTACCACCAACTCACTGACTCACCCAGAGCAACTTCCATCCTGCAAGCTCCATTCATGGTAAGAGCCCTACACAGGAGTACCATTTTTTTATCTTTTAGGCTGTATTTTTACTTTACTTTTGCCATGTTTAGATATGTGCAGATATACAAATACTTACCATTGTGTTATTGCTGCCTGCAGTATTCAGTACAGTAACAAGCTGTACAGGTTTGTAGCCTCGAAGCAATAGGCGATACCATGTAGCCTAGGTGGGTAGTAGGCTATCCCATCTAGGTTTGTGTAAGAAAGCCGTGATGTTGGTACAACAATGATGTCGTCTAAAGACACATTTCTCAGAACATATTTCTACCGTTACGCAACTCCCGACCGTAACAGCTGTTCGACAGAGGTCAAACTGCAAATGGAGAAGGTTGTGGTTCTTAGAACTTTAGAGTCTCTGGGCATCCGAGGTTCCTGACTATTGTGCTGACTGTGGAAACCTTTTCTGGAACTACCTAGAGAAGGTCTTTGGCCCCAGTGTTATTAAATAGAGGAGGGAAAGTCTGGATGCCTGAAAAAATTGGTTTTGAATCCAGGTTCCACCTGTACAAAAGTCTTTGATTTTAGGTAAGTCCTGTGATGTCTCTGAGCCACCATAGCTTCATTTGTTTAAAAAAAAATGAGAATAACAATATCTATTTAAAAGCTTATTGTGGGGATATTTATGAGACAATAGTTGTGAAAATGACACAATATCTGATACTTATTAGATCTGACAACCACTTTCTTCCTTGATTCCACCTCTTCCTTCTTCATCCAGCAGGATTTTTAAACCCCCGACTGAATATTTGGAAAATTTCAAAGAAAGAAAAAGTTAAAATATCAACAGTAAACATTGGTTTACACTTCACTTAGACAAGTTCTTAACATTTGCCATATTAATTTTATCTCTTTCAGTACGTGTATACATACATTTTTCTGAAACTCTTGGAAATAAACTGCAGACTTCATGATTCCTCATTCCAAATGCAGTGCTTCAGCCGGTGTCTTATAAGAAAAAGGACATTCTCACACGTTTCACATCTAGACACTTTATCATGGATTCAGTAATATAATATGCCACCCTTATTGAGCTTTTCCAAATTGCCAGGCATGGTGGCTCATTCTTGTAATGAGCCAGTACTTCAGGAGGTTGAGGCAGGAGGATCATTTGAGCCAGAAGTTCAAGAACAGCCTGGACAAAATAGTGAGACCTCATCTCTACAAAAAATAAAAAAATTAGCTGAGTGTGGTGGCATATGCCTGTAGTCCCAGCCTCTTGGGAGGCTGAGGTGGGAGGATGGCTTGAGCCCTGGAGGCAGAGGCTACAGTGAGCTGTGTTTGTGCCACTGCACTCCAGCCTGGATGACGGAGCCAGACCCTGTCCCTTCACCACCCCCCAAAATTCTCCAGATTGTTTGTAAATATTCTTTCGCAGTGTTTTTGTTATTCTTATTTAATAAGAGAATCCAAATAAAGTAAATGCATTCCACTTTCTCATATCTCTTAGGTCTCTTCAATTTTAGAATGGCTTACCAGCTTTCTTAGGCGTTGGTCATTCTGACGTTGATGTCTTTTAGGGGTTCAGATTACTTGTGGAATGTGCAACATTCTGGACATCTTTGCTTGTTTTCTCATGATTAGATTTAGTTAAAATATTCTTGGAGTAATACAACAGAGGGCTGTTTACTTCTCATTGCATTACACCAGGAGGTCCATAGAGCCAGTTTGTTCTGTTATTGGTGATGCTAAATTTTGTCCCTTGAATAAGGTCGGGTTCCTAGATCTCTTCATTGTAAAGCTATCTCATTAAATTTGTAATTAAGAGAATATCCATAAAGCGTGACTCTGAGGCATGGGAATGCGTGATTAAGCAAAGATCTTCCCCAAATGGTACTAACATTTGTTGATCATCTTTGCCTGAATTAATTTCTTCACTTTGGAGTTATAAAATAGTGATTTTTAAATTCTATTCTTCCTTCTCATTTCTTTTTAGTTAGCATTCTTCTGGAACCCCTCCTCACCTGCCACCTCATTGTTATGATGGATATATGAATTCTCGCTCTCTCTTTAAATTAAAATTTTATTTTGGAATGATTTTAGATTCATAGAATAATTGCAAAGATATAGGGAGGTCTATAAGTTTTGTTCAGTGTCAGTTTCTTCGTTTTGACAAATGTACTACGGATTCTTTTAAAAAAATTCAATATGTACATATACACCATGGAATACTTTGCAGCCATAAAAAACA
>CAUYLG010014107.1:0-14834 GCA_963573385.1 Cacajao melanocephalus | reverse complement strand
ATGATGAGCATTTTTTCATGTTTGTTGGCCTCATGTATGTCTTCTTTTGTAAAGTCTCTGTTCATATCCTTTGCCCACTTTTGAATGGGCTTGTTTGTTTTTTTCTTGTAAATCTGTTTTAGTTCTTTGTAAATCCTGGATATCAGCCCTTTGTCAGATGCGTAAACTGCAAAAATTTTTTCCCATTCTGTTGGTTGCCGATTCACTCTAATGACTGTTTCTTTTGCCGTGCAGAAGCACACAGCAAAATCTTGAGCAATTTTAAGCTAAGCAAACATGGACGTCCAGAGCAAACCGCTTGTCCTTGCAATGGGCCTTCATGCTCTGGTGATGGAGATGGCAGGGACTCAGCCGCCCTCCCACTAATCCCTTCTCCCTCAGAGAGGAGTAGTTATTGCCTTGCATCTCTGCCTCATCAAAGACAAGACAAATTGGTTTGTGGGCATTCTACTGGGATTGGTATGTGGCATGTTGCATTAATAGAGTGTTTGAAGTACAGCCTTCAGAAAGTATGTTTCCATTTGCAGCACTGTATCATCATCAGAGACTCAGCATCAACCACAAGAAAGAACGAAGTCTGAAGTCTACTTACTGGATGAAAAGTCGATAAGCAGGGGTAGGATGAAGAAGTTTGTAGAAGAGACCCAATCCGTGTTTTCAATAGCAAGCACATTTTCACATTGTCCAAATATGTCTTATGAACAGAAAGACTCAAGGTCATTGGAGGAAATAAGAACAATTAACCAGGCCAATTTGCACAGTCTCTAGAGTGATGTGCAAGGGTGACCTCAAAGGTCAAAGAACTCGGATCATAGACTCACTGCAGAAAGGAACAACAGAGATTATCCCTCTTTTTAAAATTGAAGAAGCTATACCCCCAGGGAGTGCAAAGACTTACCCAAGGTCACACAGATGGTTAGTAGTGGGACAGGATCTGAAGTATCCTGCTTTCCAGCCCAGGGTCTGTTTATGACACCATGATGCCTTCTAGGAGAATGTGACCATTAGCAGGAGGTAAATATTTTAAGATATCAGAAACCTGAGTATGGGTGCAAAAGGCCAGGAGGGCTTCAAGGAGGACATAGAAGGATGTGAAATAGGCTTTGAAGAATAGGTGGAATTTAAATGGGCAGAGAGCAGAGGACACTGCAGAGAGAGGGGGATGCCCTCCACCTGCCCAAAATGTGCCAAGTTTGGCATCTCAGTATCAGAAAAAGAAGTCAGCAGATTCTTGTGGTGAAAAATTGCTACAACAGTAAAATTAAATCCCCCTTCCCGGAAGAAATGTAAACCCTTGTAAGAGATGAGAAATCTAAACCTTCATGCCCTAGCTTAATAGTTTTCAGAAACCAACAAACTCCTTGAAAGGTTGAAGAGAAAAGGAGGAAAGAACTCAGCCTGCCTCCCTGCTTAAAAGAAGAACGTTTCCTGCTGGCAGCTGTAAACATTCACAGAGCACCCTGAGGGCTTCAACCCCAGCAGGGCATCTTGGGCAAGGACAGTCCCCCAGACCCCAGTAGAGGCCAGGTCCAGCTTCCCCAGGGCCTTACCCATTCACCAGTGGGTGACACGACCACAGGAGACCTGAGTCAACATTGTTAGTCGTGCTCAGATCACTGGCCCATAACAAATCTCCCTCAACCAGAATAAAATGTGGCCTCTAAAAGGATGTAGACAAAGATGGTAGCTCACATTAGAGCAGCATTTATAAAATGAGCCCAGATGAAAAGCCCAGAACCCATGTCCAACACAGGAAGATGACAGAGATGTAAGACATATTTAAGGAGGAATTAAGATTGAAAAGAAAAAGGAACACAATTATGTCCAGCTGGTGGGATGTAGGATGCTTTTTTCATCTTTGAAAATAACCTTCATTACAATTGTATGTGATATAAATCATAAATATATACATTTCTCCATACTTTTCGAACTGTGAGCCCATAAAGAAAGCAGACAAAGTTTTTCTCCAATACTCACCCCACCCTACCCCTACCCCTCTAATGTCCTCAATTTACGTCCTGCCTTGTCTCCCCCAGGCCTAATTCCTTAACCATTATCTCAAATTAATGACTTCTCTCTCTCTTTCTTCCTGCCATCTACCTCACCAAAGTATTTCCTAGTATTGAAGCTGCTCTCGGTGCTAGCAGAGCAGTCGCTAACCTAATGAAGGAAGGGGCAGGTAGGTTTCCCTCTAGGATAATGTATTTGCTTGCAGCTGGATAGTCTACAAAGATGGCCGTTGTCAATGCCTGCCCTCCCTGCACACATAGCTACTCCCTCTCCTTGTGTCTGAGCTGGCCTTAGTGACCTGCTTCACCAACAAAATGCAGTGGAAGTGACAATCTAGGGGCTTCCAAGGCCAGGTCCCCAGAGAAAATGGTGGGCAGTAGGGCTGGCTGGGTAGGTTGGGATGCAGTTCTTTAGCATCTCTCCTTGAGCAGCAGCCCTCTGGGCTACTCTGTCAACATGTCCCTGAAGGTTGGGGTCAATGTGATCTACATTCTCTGCCCCAATCCGGTCACTGATTGTTCCCAGCTGCAAACTTACTGCTTTGCTGAGAGATTAAAGATTCAAGAATGCAAGAGTTAAGTCTAAATAAATCTCCAAGGAATTCAAAGTGCACATGTTTCTGTGTTTAAAGCGCAGCCTTCATTGTATTTATGAACTGTAGCAAAGTCCACACATTCACCATCCATTAATATTGATGGCCATGAAGACACTTTTAGGTGGGAGGGCATGATCACAGCTCAGAGTTAACAGGTGAAAGAACTGATCCCATTTCAACCTCCAGGGAAAGGCTGAAGTTGGAACTGAAGAAGGGTCAGGAGTACTGTCTCCAAAGTATTAGCTGAGCTGGGTTCCTAGCTCTGCTGGTAACTTGCAGTGTGAACTTGGGTAAAACACTCTCCCTTGCTGAACCTCAGTTTCTCTATCTGCACAATAAAGATGATCTCTGAGGTTGCATTAAGTCTTGACATTTCATGATTCTATGTGTGAGAGACACATTAAATGAAGTGGAGAAAAGAGGTTCTCATATATCTGCCATCAACTCCAACACATCTATGGGATTCGGACCAAGTACTAATGGCATTAATGTTTTGCTAGTGCCATGCATAATAGCATTTGGCTGAAAATAAGATCAAATCTCAGATTCCCATACAGTTGACTTTTCTCCAAGGCATCCGGAAACCATGACCACAAGTTTCTCCCTGTATCTCTCTTTCCTGAGGTCAAATTTCATTATTGCATGCTTCAATGTAACACATGTAGACTTAGCCTCATGCACAAAAACACTTTCACTATGAAAGGGGAGATACTCTTCAACAGATTTTCTTTTTCACTTCTTGGGAATGTAATGTAACAAATTCACTATACCATAAATTTACTTCAATGATTTGAAAAAAACAAAGTTCAGCTTCTTGATATTTAAACTTTATAGTAAAATTACTATAAGCAAGAAGCCATAAAGCTCATGATAAAGTAAATTACCAGCTCACTAACTTACAAGTTGAATGCTCTCAGTTCTTTAATTCAAAGAGGCATCACGAGGTTGTGGAGTTCACAAGAAACTTCACAACAATGTAGGTCTCAATATCCCCAGGTCTGAGTACCAAGATACACTTTCCTATACACCCACAAAAGTTCCCTGTCTCAGGGATTGGGGCCTAGAAAGGGGTTTGGAGGTGGCGCTTGCTGGTACTAGGACATGGTCGGTTTATGCTGTTTCAGAAATGATGCCCCATCCACCCTCTCTGTAGGTTGCCAGTCCTCCCCACTTCTGTCAGCTGAGACAACACCACAGACCGCCTCTCTCTCCTGCTGAGCAACAAGGTAGAAGTCAAAGAAACTGGGGGATTCCACTACTAATTCTGCATCATTTCAAACTTGCAGAAAGTAGTGGTGAAATGGGACCCCCAAGCAGAGGTCACTCTGAATCCCTCCCTTTAATATACATTCTGATGAATGCCCAAAGGCATTCTCCTGCTTTGTCCTTTGAGAAAGACAGGTTTGGGGTAAGCAAGGCCAATGCTTAGTTTTGGGGAAAAAACTACTGTGTAGGAGAAGGACAGCCTAATGCATGGTTCTGAGAGTTGAGAGGCAGGATAACACAGTGGTGAAGAGCATGGACTCGGGAGCCCAACTGTCTGGTTTGAATCTCAGCTCTGCCACCGTCATTGCTGTGATGTTAGGCAGATGACTTAACATCTCTGTTCTTAGGTCCCTCATCTGTAAAATAGGGAAAGTTAGTGCTTATCACATGGGGATGCTGAGATTGTTAAATGTCACACATATGAAGCACTGGAGCAGTTCCAGGCACATGCTCTATGTTTGCTATCTTATGCTGTGGGGGCTTCAGTAGCTACCACATAAAATCAAGCTGCTTGCACACCTGCTGGCCTCCTGGTAGAATGTGGCCAGTCAAGAAAGAATAATATTCTGGGGTCCTGCCCACTGGAGAGCTACACAAGTCATGAGCAGCTCCTGGCCTCATTTCTGCTAAGTTGGGGAAGGGCAGTAGAAGGCAGGGGAGTATGGAGTGGGACATGACACATGCAGGAGAGTGACAAGGGCAATGACTGGGCAGTCAAGACATTTGGTTCTAGCTTCAGTTCTTGCTTGGAGTATATATTTGACCCCTGTGGGGGTTGTTCTGGGTGACCTCCATGGTCTCCCCTGCTAAGACTCTGACACACTAGGGCCTGGCACTCCTGCCCAATACCCCACTCTTGGGAAACGAGGTGCTGACAACCACAGCTCCCCTTTGAAAATTCTGACTTGCCATCATCCCCATTTCTCTAAAACTAGTTGTGGAGCCCTTATGCCTGCTTCATCTCACAGGGTTGGGCTCATTCCAGGTCCCAGCTGCCTCCCATTCACACCTGCCTCTGTCCTGAGATAAAGTAACGGTGCTGGACAAGTTTATGCCCTTTTTATCCTCCACATTGCTAGAATCCCCAACTTCCTAGGACCTCAGAAGCTTTTAGGACCCCATGGATAGCAGCTTTTTGATCACACTTTTTTTGCCTTCAGTAATTTAGCTCTTTTCAGGGGAAACCCTGAGATAACTAAGCTATACTTGCATCTCTGTCCTTAGCAAAATATAACAGCACATTTTTCTGGGCTATGTCAGCTCACTGAGCTGTCAAAGACACTTGAGAGGAATCAAATGTTCTTCGTGGATGGTGTGGCCACTCACGCACACTCACTCACTCACACTGCTCTTTAAATCACTGGATAGTAAGTCAGGCAAAGATAGAAGGTAATTCAGGAAGAAGAGAAGTTTATATCCACTCACCTGTTCTTCCTCCAGGTTGAATTTGTGAGCTTTTAAAAATCCAGCTGAGTCCTGATTCTTACCTTCCTCTAGCTGAGTAAAACATTTGGCCATCAGAGTTTAGTAAACAACTTTGTTGAGTGGGCAAAAAGAATTTGGGCTCTGCTTGGTGCTGCCCCTGCTCCCCTGTCTCTGCAATGGTTAATGGGCCACATGGTGATAGATGGGGACATGGAGTAACCTCCAGAATTTGTGCTAGAATGTGAATGTCTAACGTAGGAAGGCTTATTGAATTTCAGGCAAGTGAGTGATAGCATTCCCACATGATGAGCTCTCATCGGGTCTTTCCTGACTGATGTTTTCTCTCACTTTATAGGCTCCCTTGAGGAATACATTTAATTGGAAAAAAAATATGGTTTCTACTTAATTAGACCCATTTCCCATAAAACTAAAACTCTTTACTAAAATATACAAGTATAAGCATTAATCTGAATTATCATAAATGTCATACTGATAGGGGCTGCTTACTTCAAACCCAGAAATATAAATCCATAGATATAATTAGATGCTTTACTCGCCAAGCCTTAACTTTCTGGAATGAACATTTAAACCAGTAGCTCTTTACTTTGTGGATGTTCCTGGACATCTTAAGAATCCAGATAGCTGTCATCCCCTCCCTGTGAAAATGCATTTGTAAATAACATTTTGCCTACATTTCTAAGGCATGCATAGGCTGCTATCACCCCCTCCCTGTGAAAATGCATTCGTAAACAACATTTTGCCTACATTTCTAAGGCATGCATAAGCTGCCCAGAGCCCATCCGTGGACTTTCTTTCCTCCCCTACCCCCCAGGTCTATAGACCCACGTTGAGAACCCCTACTTGCTTCTCAGCCTTGGTCCTAGCTTAAATGCTATGTATTAAGAACATCCCCTGAATTTTTGTAACATTGGGATTTGAGAAAAATCCTTTCCCTAGCCTAAATGATGTTTTAGATCCTGAGATTTAGTGATGTTTGGCATTAAAGCCCACATGAAATTTTTTTTTATTAAGGCTTCAACTGCCATAGCAAAGATTTATCCCAAATTAATGAAATATGGGCCTTTATTTGCCCTCTACCTTCTCTGTCTTGAGGCCTTTTTTCTTCACCTTATAGCCAAGAAAAAGAAATGAGAAAATCGTTAAAGAGTAACAAAGTCTTGCTGAATTTTACAAAAACCCATAATTTGCTTTCTTCTGATTAGGAGGGGTTAACTTTTCCTTCTCTTTTAACAAACATATTTAAAGTTCCTACATGCCTTTGTATCAAGAGTCTAAAATATCATTACATATACTTAATCTTTCTCTTTAAAGACTCTCCTATGACTTAAACTCTGTTGTCTTTGGTCTAAGTTCCCACCACCTCCACCTCCAAAAGAAACAAAATATCTTTACCCAGACCAGAGAAAGGGTGTTAATATGCTTTCTTTGCTAGGCTGGAATCCCTCAAACCTGATGTCTGAAAATGTTATTCACAACATCTAAATTGGATAAGGCAGAAAGTGAAGCTCTGAGCATTAGTCTCTTCATCCGTAGAAACAAGGCTGATAAAAACACTAGCAGTGAAGGGTTGCTGTGAGGATTAAACGATGAAATGTGTGTAAAGTACCTGAAACAGTACCTGTCATACAGCAGCTAATAGACACCTTCCAAGAGGGCTTGCACAAGGGCCGCTGCAGCACCACGGATAGCTCCTCTTGCAGTCTTGCTGGAGACGGTCTTCCTTCCTACAGCTGACGGTTGCCTCACCAGGCTGCCCTGCTCTATGGAGAACTCTCTGGTTCTAAAAACAGCCTTGACCACCTCTTGATCTTCTGTGTTAAGGAAATGATCCTCTTGTTTATTTCTAACTGAAAGTGCAACCTATCAACATGAGCCTCATCCAAGGGATCTAAGGTCTCACAAGTCTTGTTGGATTCAATACTTGGAATTCCCATTAGTGTCCTGTGGCTAATTCCCCAACAGGCCATGCTTCATAAATTCTTATTCCTCGGAGATGAGGACAGAGACCTCAGGGCTCTTTGTATATCTGGCTCCATCCTTACTGTATTCCTTGACTAGCATTCACTTCCAGAGGGAATACTCTGGCCCCCTACTCTGTACCTTCTTTGACCTGGTGTGTGGGTTTCAGGGCACTTTCCTGCTACATTTAGGACAGCCAGCTCCCACAAGTGAAAATACCAGCCAAGGCACTATCTTTCTAAATAAAACTCTGACTAAATGTTAGCAGGCTTCTTCGTCAGAATGGGGCAGGAGCTGTGAGGGGGGCTGAACAAACATGTAGATGTGCTCTTTGGGGACAGTCATCAGCTGCTTGAGTTCCTGCCACAAGCTGCTCCATGTAGCTGCCCACATAAGAGCATGTGCATCTATGCCCTGTTCTCCCACCCCATTTATACTACAGGGCTCTCAGATCCTCAGTGCCAGCACCACCAGTTGGCAATATTGGTGGGTTCTGCTGTTTTGATCTGGAAAATGCATGTTAAATTCAGAATTTTGTAAAAATCAATACTACCTTGTCATTAATTGATGTCAGGATTAAACACATGCTTTTAATTCCCAGTTGTCCCCTGGCTTTGTGTGGACTTAACACTTTCATTTGCATATGTTCTGCCTCCTGCCAAACTGGTTCTGTCAGATGTTAGGAGTTTGATTATTATTTATCACCGTTTCCTTAAGACAGGTCTTGTTAGTACATCCATGGACAATAGTAACAGCCTCATGCCTCCTTTTCCCACCTTTTTTCTTCACCTTCAATCCAGTTTACAAAAAGCTGACAGATTAAATTTCCTAAAGTTTATCTAAGTATACATAGCCTTGTTTAAAATCCTAATTTTTAATGGCTCTTTACTGCCTACAAAATTACATACAGACCCTTCACCCTGATATTCAATGTCCTTGATATGGATTTAACCAGCTTTTCCTGCTCTTTTTCCTAAAAAGTAGCCACTGTGTATCAGCTGGATTAACTGACAATTCCTAAATACATTTATCCTTGTGCCTTCATTCATGTGCCTCTGTCCTTCTGGAATGATCTTCCGCTTCCCATAAAATCCTCCCATTCTTTAAGGAATGGGAGAATTATTACCATAAAACCCATTCTTTTGCACAATCTTTGCTAAATAGCAATACAAATTAACATTCATTAAGCACTGAGGATATGCAAGGCACTGGGCTAAGCATAACATAGGCATTATACATCGCTTACTTCTAGCAGAGATAACCTATATTACTGCCTATATTTTTCAGATGAGGGACCTAAAGTCTTCAAAGCTAGGCCATTTGTCTAAGATGTTACAACTATTAAGTAGTGAAGCAGGATTTGAACCCAGGTGACCTGAGTCCAGGGTCTTCACCTTTAAACCACTCTCCTGTGCTGCTACACCAACCCCTGGCACTTGACAAACTCTTACAGTGTTTATTCCACTCCATCTCTATCCTGCACTATAATTATCATTCATGTATGTGTCTTCCTCTCCCTTACTCTGGATATTGAAAGCATTATTAACTTTCCTCTATTCATCTGTATCCATAACCAGTGCCGTACCTAAAGCTTTAGTAGAAGGAACCTCAATAAAAAGTGGGGAGGGGGCTGTTAGTGGGAGTATTGTAGATGAAGGAGAGAATGTGATCTGCCCCGAGAGGTCTGTGACTATGAGGGAGCAAAAAGTAAATCGCATTCTAAACATATTCTACGGTCCCTAGAGAAATGCTACTTGCCTGGGGCAAATGGTCAAGGAGCTAACGCATTTCAGCCAGGCAAAGCCCAGAACCTAGCTGCAGGGAACTGCACTTTCCAGACAGCTCTTTCTTCTACCCTTGTCCATAGGGACTGCAAAGGGATAATAGCAAACTAGCTCAGAGAGCAAGAGCCGTGATGTGGTTCACCTCAGAAAAAAAGTGCATGGCCTGGGGGAAGCTAGCCAAGCCTGGACTGAGGCAGAGCTGCCTGGAAACTGGAGGGTGAGGACACAAGGGGAAGGGATAGACAGGATGACCCACCAGTGAGTTTCTTCATACTCTGGCTGTATGGGTTAGGGTCCCAGCACCTACAAGTTGGATGATTTGAGAAAAGGGACTCTTCTCAAGAGTGTGGCAGGTGGTAGGGAATTCATGGAGGGATGGTGCTGTGTACTGAAGTGAGTAACAGTAAGGGATTAATGCGATAAGAAGGAGAAAGTGTGGAATGTGGAGGCAGCGAAGCTATCTAACAGGAGCAGTGAGCTTCAATGAGGGGTCACGGCCAGCCCATGGCAACCTTGGATCAAGGTTCTCCCAATCTCATTCTCCTGTCTCCCTCCCTCATTCTGCTGTCTCCCTCTAACTACCTACTTACACTCCTCATTGGCTAAACCTAACCAAAGCAGAGGGTAACATTCCCAAGTACAACTGCTCCATGTAGCTGCCCACATAAAAGTATGTACACATATGACCTGTTCTCCACTCCATATCCAAGACAGGGCTCTTGACTTCTCAGTGCCAGCACCACAGGTTGGCAATACAGGTGGAGTCTGTAGTTTTGCTCTGGAAAATATATATTAAAGACACAGGGCAGGGGGTGGGGGGTAGAGGATGGACCTGGAGGGGCAAGGGAAAGATGGCCGAGTTAGAGTCACAATCTAACCTCAGTGACCTTATGAATGAAGTACAGACTCTCTGAGCATCTCATGGACTGAACTTTGCCCTCCCCTTCACCAAATTTTTATGTTCAAGCCGTAATCCCCAAAGTGACTATATTTGGAGATAAGACTTTGTAGTAGTCTGTTTTCACACTGCTATAAAGAACCTCCCTGAGATTTGATAATTTATAAAAGAAAGATGTTTAATTGACTCATAGTTCTACATGGCTGGGGAGGCCTCAGGAAACTTACAATCATGGCAAAAGGGGAAGGAGGCACCTTCTTCATAAGGCAGCAGGAGAGGGAATGTGAGGAGAAATTGTCAAACACTTATAAAACCATCAGATCTTGTGAGAACTCACTCACTATTGCCAGAACAGCATGAAGGAACCACCCCCATGATCCAACCACCCCCAACCAGGTCCCTCCCTTGGCATGTGGGGATTATGGGGATTACAATTCAAGATGAGATTTGGTTGGGGACACAGAGCCAAACCATATCAGGCCTTTAGGGACATAATAAGGTTACATAATTCACAAGAATGTGGTCTTAATCCAATATGATTATCATCTCATAACAAAAGAAAGAGACACTAAAGATGTGTACCTACAAAAGAAAGGCCATGTGAAGACACAGCAAGAAGGTGGCCGCCTACACACCAACGGGAGACGTCCCTGCTGACCTTGATATTGGACTTCTGGTCTCCAGAATTGTGAGAAAATAAATTTCTGTTGTATATTAACAACATATAATCTATGGTATGTTTTTAAGGTAGCCCCATTAGGCTGGAACAGAACAAGAGGAAACCTTAGAGAACATCCCTTCTCACAGGCCAGTCAGAATTCACAGAGGAAGAGTCTGAGTAGCAACGGGGGATGTGCTGTCCCCAGGACCTCGTGGCAATGTAGAAGCAGGGTGAGGACTAGAACCAATAATGGCAAACTCTCAGACCAAAGCCTCCCATGACACCCAGAAACTACAAGCCAAAGATCGTGGGTTAAATTCAACTTGCTAATGTATTTTGTTGGGCTTGTATTCACTGTTGGGTTTTAGTTGAACTGGTTTCCCACTTTGAAAAACCAGGTGATTTCATATTAATATCCAGATGTTCAACTTCTGTTTAAAAATCAGCCTGTAATCCCACCACTTTGGGAGGCCGAGAAGGGTGAATCACAAGGTTCAAGAGTTCAAGACCAGCCTGGCCAACATGGTGAAATCCCGTCTCTACTAAAAATACAAGAATTATCCGGGCTTGGTGGCGCATGCCTGTAGTCCCATCTACTTGAGAGACTGAGGCAGAAGAATCGCTTGAACCCAGAAGGTGGAGGTTGCAGTGAGTGGAGATCACGCCATTGCACTCCAGCCTGGGCAACAGAGTGAGATTTATCTCAAAAAAAATAAAAACCAGAAGATCTGGCAACTTTGGACTCACATTCTAGGATGTCTACACACAGCCTGAACTGAGCTGCTGCTCTGTATGTCCAAGGGGTCCACACCAACCAGCCTGCCGTCATGCATGCTACTCTCATTTGGTCAGTCTGGCCCCAATAATGCCTAATCACACACAAGCTATTTTTTTCAAACAGAACACGCATGGATAGCAACAACTAATAAACATGCTACCTCTCACAGGAAATAAGTGCAGTCAGTACTTGGAGACTGCAAGACTTTGGAAACAAGGGACATAAGACGGTCTTCTGGAAGACAAACTGTGATGTCAACCAGCCTAATCATCTTAAAGAAATAAATGTGCCCTGAGTGTGTGGTACAGGACAGGAACCTAAATGTGATATAAAGAAAGAATATATCAATGGGTACAATAGACTGAACGTTTGTGTCTCCCACCCCAAATTCAGATGCTGAAACCTAGTCTCCATTGGGTTGTTATTAAGAGGAGAGGCATGTGAAGTGATTAGGTCATAAATGGAACAACTGCCCTTATGTAAAAGGCCCCTGAGAGCTCCCTTGCCCCTTTCACCAAATGAAGACACAGTGAAAAGACAGCCAGATGTGAGCCCTCACCAGATACTTGGACCTTGATCTTGGACATCCCAGCCTCCAGAACTGTAAGAAATACTTTTCTGTTTTTTATGAGCTCCTCAGTCTATGGTACTCAGTTATAGCAGTCCCAATGGACTAAGACAATCGCGTGGGATTGATCAATCATGAAAGCTTAAAAAACAAAGTAGAGTCAGAAGTAAAAACTGCTGATAACCACTCAAGCGCCATTCAGGAAGAGAGGACTGTAGTCAGAAACACAGCTCGACCAGCCCCAGGATAGATAAGGTCCACCTTGCCATGATTGCATGGCCCCATCAATCATTTGAATTATTTCATGCTACTTGCCCTGATGCCATGCTCACCAAACCAACTCCACTTCAGCTTTCAGTTTTCATGTAGAAAATGGCTAGCCTCTCTCACCCTCACACTGCCTGAAGGAGACAGGAGTACTAGTTTCCTTGTACTGTGTTGTGCTAGCTTTCTAATGGATTGCATTTGTTTGGGGAGCTTGATTAAAGGGCTCCCACCTCTGAAGATCAATTTGACTCTCCTTGCCCTGAAAAATCTAGTTTCTGTGCCTGCAAGACTGAGCCAGATGTTCCCCGGAGGCCTCCTGGGAGCCAGCAAGCCGGCCTTTCTGGCACATTTCCTCTCTTCTCCCCTGCCTATCCCCATACACATGCCAGCACATCATCTTTGACCATATGGCCTCACTTTAAAATAATAATAATAATAGTACATAAGCATTTTAACAAGGATCTTCTGGACACAGAGACAGTCAAAAGAAGAAACACTTGGATCTGCATGTCCATATGTGACTATTTAAATTAATTCAAATTAAATTAAATTAAAAATTTAGTTCCTCAGTTACTTGCCACATTTCAAGTGTCCAATAATTACATGTGGTTAGTGGTTGCTGTATCTGACAGCACAGTTAAAGAACATTTCTATCATTTCAGAAGGTTCTTTAGGACAATGCTGGCATTGGTGAGGGAAATTGGTTAGGAAAGGAGATAAGTGTAAACACAGGCATTTTTTGAAGGCTCTCAAATCATCCCCCTTGGGCCTCCAGATGCTGCATCTATGAGTGAGGTGTGATCACTTGCAGAGCCAGAGTAAGTGAGGAGAGTGGGGTAAGAGGCTCAGGTCAGTCTCTTAGGGTCTGGCTGATGTCTACCTCACCAGCCTCCTATCTAGAGATGAACCTGAAATTAACTGGGAGTTCTTCGCAGACACTTCATCACTCTTCAGCAGCTGAGGGCTTGCAAAATTCCAAACCTTGGAGGAAACTCCAAACACCTCTTTCCTGGGACCTGCCGCTCACTGAAACTCCACAAAGGGGACCAGAGGGCAGCAAAAGAACAAGCTCTCTCATACAGATGGCCCTGCACCGGGCTTCCCTGCCAATTCACTCATTCATTCCTCATCAGAACTTCATGAGGATGGCAGGGCAGGATGACCAAGGCCACTTTGCAGATGAGAAAACTAAGGCTCTTGAAAAAACAGAAAAGTTTCAGGTGAAGCTAGAATTTGAGTCTTAATTTCCTAACTCCTGGCTTAATGTTTCTTCATCTTATACCGTGTTGCCTCTCTAGAAAACAGCTCCCAAGATTGCAAACCATTTGCCCAAGAGGCAGAGGGTTGGGACACATAGTTTGAAATGGGGAAGATGTCCCTGCACCACTGAGCTCTCAATATAAGGTAATAGGTGAGGATCCAGAGGATGCACAGCTTGGATGACAGAGTGGGGGCCTTGGGAAACACACTCCACTTGTGACGAGGAGTTCTGCTTTCCAATCTGTAGTGTGGAGATGGTACTAATGCTAATTGCCTTTTCTTAGCCACATAGGGATGCTAGAATGATAGATGAGATCATGGATGAGAAAAATCATCAGGAAGACGGTAAGAAGCCCTGAGGATTATAAGCCTCCTCCTTCTCAGAATGCAAACAAAAGTAAAGCTAAAATAAACAGGCACCTTTTGCACCTTTTCGCTTTTATGAAAGAGATAAATGTCAAAGAAATCAAGTTTACTTCAGACAGATTATATATAAATTTTCCCCTGGGAGTCCACATGTCAGCAAAGGTTCAGCTCAGCCTCCTATACTTACCCAGTTGGTGTCCAAAATAATGAGAATTGCTCATAATGATGTAACAAGGCCCTACCAGACCGTGACGGGCCTTCTGAATCACCAGAAGCACATCCCTGGATTTTTATACAGCAGATTTCACTGTAGTATCATTACGTGGATGTTGGTAATCTATGTGCTGTATGTATGGCAGCCCTCTTTTAACAGAATATTGCTTTCTTTTTTCCCTAATTATTTTGGAAAATGAGAATTTTGTTATATTACTAGAGAATTATTTGGATTTGCAGTTGACTTTTTTGAGGATGTGGTTGCAGAGGGGAGAAAAATTTTATTTTCCCTGAGTTTTAGCTTTTGGTCTAGCTTTATGTTTTATATTATATGGGTTGCAGTGAACAATGTTTTAATGAGACGGGGTATGGAAAGTCTCACTAAGGACCAGGCATAGTGGCATGCACCTGTAATCCCAGCTACTCAGGAGGCTGAAGCAGGAGAATTGCTTGAGGTCAGGAGTTTGAGATCAGCCTGGGCAACATAGCAAGACCCCATTTTTAAAAAGTATATTAAAAATTAGCCAAGTGTGGTGCCATGTACCTATAGTCTCAACTACTCAGGAAGCTGGGGCCAGAGGATCACTTAAGCCCAAGAAGTTGAGGCTGCAGTGAGCTATGCTCACACCAGTGCACTCCAGCCTGGGCAACAGAGCAAGACCTTTTCTCTAATAAATAAATAAATACGTAACTTTTTTTTTAAGACGGGAGATGGAGCACTGTCCAACAAGGGGCACAGGAAAGCCAGCAGAGAGGCCAGAGC
>CAUYLG010014105.1:0-10790 GCA_963573385.1 Cacajao melanocephalus | reverse complement strand
CCTTCCTGTCTCCATTGTTAAGCACAATTATTGGCATAAAAGAGGTTTTTAATACCCATTTTTAGACTGCATTCTAGCCTGGGCAATAGAACAAGAATCCCGTTCTCTCTCCCTCCTTCTCTTCTTCTTTCTTTCTCTCTTACATTCTTTTTTTTTCTTTCTTTCACTTTCTTTCTTTTCTCTTTTTCTTTCTTTTTTAAAAATAAATAAATAAATAAATAAAAAAGTCAGGAAACAGTAGATAGATGTTGGTGTGGATGTTGTGAAAAGGAACACTCATACACTGCCAGTGGGAATGTAAATTAGCTCAACATCTATAGAAAACAGATGAAATATGTGAAAAGATGTATGCACATGTGTGTTTATTGCAGCACAATTCACAATTGCAAAGATAAGGAATCAACCTAAGTGCCCATCAACCAATGAGTGGATAAAGAAATGTGGTATATATCTATATCTATATATTTATATCTATATATCTACCATGGAATACTACTCAGCCATAAAAGGAACAAAAAAGTGTCCTTTGCAGCAATTTGGATGAAACTGGAGGCCATTATTCTGAATGAAGTAACTCAAGAATCAAAAACCAAAGTACTGTATGCTCTCATTTATAAGTGAAAGCTAAGGTATGAGTAGGCTGTGCTGACAAATGGCAGGCTTCTTGAGACATAGGTGAAGGCCCTGAAACATCAGGCATTTGTGGGTCTTGGTCCACATATCCATAGCCATTAGCAGTAGAAGGTTGACTTTAGAGAAATAATCAGACAGTAGAACATTGGCAGACATGAGTGGACTTGACTGGAACTATCAGCAGGAAAATAACAGTTACTGCAGAGTCACCAAGAGAACTGGTTTGTGGAGAACATGTGAAATCCAGGCACACAAAATCAATTTAAGGAGAAAGTTGGTAAGTCCTTGGAAGTGGTGGTGACAGAGCCAGAGATGTTCTCTTCTGTAGCTGTTTTTGTGACATCATTTTTAACACTAGTCTGGGGCAACCTTAGGGGGAACTATCTATTTGTGGCATATTTGTCATATATATTGAGAAGTCATGTTTTAAATTTCTTTTTAAAGATAAATTTGATATCTTAGATTTCTATTTTAAAAACCTAAAGTCAATTACTTTTTAAACAATATGGATCCTAGTTCGTGAATTCCTAGTCAGTGGTTTTAAATGGAAAAACACTTTTTCTGCTTCTCTTTAGAATCAAATAATACAAATTTTCTTTATTATAGTTATGTGATTCTTTTTTATTTCAGATAATACTCAACTGAAACATGTATCCCCACCATGAGTAAAAAGACATATGGAGTGTTATAACGGACTTTGAAGACTCAGAGGTAAGGGGAGTTGGAGAGAGACCGTATAAAATAATTATAGTTTGCAAATGACCACCAGTACAAAAATTTAAATTGTGGGTAAATTAACTCATCTCTACCTTGTTACCCTATATTTTAATATTTAAATCTTGATTTATGTGTTAAAATATCACTCCAGACTTGCTTGCCTTTTCAAATGGTGGTTGCAAACCATTTTCTTTTGATTATGACTTAAAATTATGCTTTATAATTTTTTTGTAATCTGTGTCACTTAAAAAGTAAATTACTATATATTTTTCAATCCTAAGACACTATTTTGAATGGAGAGGGAAAAATACTACCCCATATAATGATTACAATGATTTAAAAACACATCTCAGTTTTAGAACATTAAATGCATAAAAATGAGCATTTTGAAGTCAGATATACCATGTAGATTTTCTTTCTGCCAGAAATCAAGCCTGATTATGTGGTCCTCCTTGCTACACAAGTATTTCCACATTTTTCCATTTACTTGCCTAGAATGAACACAGAGTGAATTTCAGCTGCTTTCTAAATATGACTAAATGAAAGGCTTGATTTTTTTTACCATGAAGAAATGGCAGTACTTCGAATGAGTCTCACCAAAGTCACATTGGTTTCCTGTCTGCCCATGTACAGATTATGCTGCCTCTTGGTCCAGCATTTCAGTATTGGTATTTTATACCACTCCATCATTTGACTCTGGTATATTTTCTGTTATGTCATTTCATACATGCATGTCACAGCCCAGACATAACTCCAGAATGGAACAAAAGTATTGCCTTTGGCTCAGTGTTATTAAGTATCATGTTGGTCTAAAGTTTGGCTTATTCTCATCCATGCCATTCATTTTATAAAGTGATGAGACTAATGTTTTATCATTATCTTAGTCTAGCGTTTTTCAAAATCCTTTGAGTGCTGGCAGAAATACTGATTACTGGACCCCAACATCAACTTCCTGTTACCAAGTATAAAAGGCTAGGCTCTAAAATACATGTTTAACAAACTCTCCAGGAGATTCCTATGTACACTGAGGTTTGAGAAGTTCTGCATGGACTCAAGAACAGGACGGTCTGGGTGTGAATCTTCTTTAAGAGCAGGTGACCTCAGGCAAACTTACTGAACTATTTGTGTTTTAGTTTCCCCCTCTGGAAAATAGGATAATATTACTGCCTTCGTTATAGGGATGTTTTCAGGATTAAATAAGTGAATATTTGTACAGTACTTAGAACAGTGTTTAGTATATGACAAATGCTATAAATATATGTGTTTCTGAATCTATAAAGACCTTGTAAAAATAAAAGATCTTCATTCAACAAATATTCAGGGAACAACCACTGTGCTGGGCATGGGTTCTGGCTGGCAAATGCTGGCATAGTGGAGGGGTAGCATGCACTCAGACCTTTAACAAAGATCACCTGATTAACTCTCACTGTACTAGGAGGTAAGTAATATTATCCTTCTCCTTTTACAAAGGAGTAAACAAAACCACAAAGAGATTAACTTGACCAAGTTTGGACAGGTACTCAGCGACAGAGCTGGTAATGAACATAGGCAGCCAGGCTTCACCATGTGCCCATTAAACTTTGCTATCCTGAAATGTGTATTCTATTAAAAGGAATGCTCAGGTGACCAAGGTGTTGTTGATTTGTAATCAAATGAGAACCTATCTGGAGGTCAGAAAAAAATGGAGTACAAAAGATTCAAACTTAGTAAGTGGGCATAGTCTTTCTGCTGGGCTTTTCAGAAGATACTGGGGTGGGGAGGAAGGTTATTTTACCTTGAGGGTTTGGCATAGAAGCTATTGTATTCACAATAAGTTAAGAGGCCCAAAAATTGTACTTTAAATAGATACAAGTTTAATTCAATGTTAAATCTCATTTGAACTCTAATAACTGAAAGATCAAACACTCTAATGGTGCCAAATAGCTAGGTTAAAGTCCTTTAGTCTATAATCAGTGTCCTCTGGTAGTCAAGCTGATCAGCAGGCTTTTGGGGTTAGGCTTTATTTCCTTTCATTTTCTTTGGAAAGAAGAAAGTTATTTAAGGTGTGGTATCTATGAATAGTACCTTGTATTTATATGAAACCTCTCTCTAAGGTGTTGAAAGACTTGCTTCATGCCCATTCCCTTTTAGTTTTGGATGTGTGGTTAGAGGTGATGATTAACAATCAAGGCTAGAAATAAATCAAGTATAAACTCCATGACGCCACTTGTTCAGAGGGATTTTTCAATTATAGGCAAGAAGAGATCATGTGAGGTAATTCACTCCTTTTCCTCCGAAGAGAACTGTCTTTTTCGTGGCTGCATTTTAAATAATGTGTTAAAGAAACAGAATGTTCAAAGTTTTGGACTGTTGTGGTGGAACAGAAAGGTGCCTGAAAACCAAGTTGAGGGAAGGGGACAAGAGGATTAGAATTTGTATTTGCTGGCTGATATAGGCACTGAAGTATACGTTTAGTACTCTTCAACTTTCTTTGGTTTAAATTGCATTATCATGAAGAATTCATAAAACAAACAAGTTAATTTTACAAGAGGCTATAGAAACTTCCAGGTCTTTGTTAAAGGATATTTACGCATAAAACTCATGTAATTTTAAATTCAATGTAAATAAAATGTCTTTGAAAAGATCTTGAAATGTGCATTCTTTTTAACTGATAAAATGGAGTCTTAAAGATATGTTTATTGTGTGGAGATCATATATCTATGTATATATGTATAATATGTTCTAACTAATTCATTTTATAAAACATCCAAAAGACATTTTAAAAAGAAGAGATAAAATGGAAAAAGCAATATTTTAAAACAACTTTTGAATGGTTAAAAACTATAATGCTATATTTTGATGTGAATGGACATGTCTCATTTTAGGAACTGTTCTGTGCATAGAGATAAAGCTGGTTTTAGACAGAAGCAGTTTGACTCCAGTTCCTACAATCTTCACTTTCTCTGCTGTCTCCTCAAGAGAGTCACCATGTGGACAAAACTTCACCAGGTTTCCAAATTTTTAAGGAAGTTTCAGAAATCTATATTTTTATGTGAAATCTTTTGAATTTTAAATTTGCCATATTTCAGACAAAGGATGAGCAAAATGATATACATTTGGTGCTGGGCAAAGCACACTGATAATAGCATATGACTTCTGGTTTAGCCCTTCACGTAATTTATTCAAATGAACACTTTTTAAAAAGTAAACATCATATTCACTGTTTAACATGCTCTCCCTCTGTAATCTCTACTGTTTCATTTTTCAAGCAAATCAAAATCAATTCAACTGTTCAAGTCTCAGTGCCCACAGTCCAGTCTAATTTCCTTGAACAAAATGCAAGATCTGCTACTTCCTGCTCCATGCTCCACCCTCCCTTTGCAAGTGATGGACTTTTTGCGATGTACGAATTGCTCTTCTCCTTCTTGTCCTCCTCATTAGTGCCTGCCCATTATTAGCACCCGCTGGAATGTTGCCACTGTGTGGAGGCTTCTGAGTGAAGGATGTGGTGGTTATACAATTAACCAGAATGGAGAGTGCGGGAGGAAAAACCCAAATACAAAACTCTCATTATAATTGATATCTAGTGACCTGGTCTGACCCACTCAATATCTTAAAAGTAAATTCAAATGAGACAACATCTTTCACAGGGACATGGATGGAACTGGAAGCCATTATCCTCAGCAAACTAATCCAGAAACAGAAAACAAAACCAAACACCATATGTTCTCACTTATAAGTGAAGTGAACAATGAGAACACATGGACACAGGGAGGGGAACAACACACACTGGGGCCTGTCTGGGAAGGGGGTTGGGGGAGGGAGAGCACTGGGAAAAATAGCTAATGTATGCTGGGCTTAATACCTAGGTGATGGGTTGATAGGTGCATGAAACCACCAGGACACAAGTTTATCTATGTAACAAACCTGCACATCCTGCCCATGTACCCTGGAACTTAAAAATAAAAATTAATAAAAGTAAATTCAACAAATAGTGTTAAGCCCTTCTTATATGCCACTCCGATGGGTACTAGATTATGAAAATTAAAAAAAATGATATACACCTTCAAGTTGTTTACAGCCTAGAACAAACATGCCATCAAATAATTGGAATACAGCAGTAAAAGCACTTTAATGGAGTTTGTTAGAATGTTTCGATGGAGAATAGAAAAAGGAAAGGCCTGAGGAGTACATTTTAGAGGACAATCATAAGATGAAATGGAAGGATAAATAGAAGCTTTTCATGGGGGCAGAATGAGGGGAAGGCATTTCAGGCTGAAGGAAGAGAAATTTTTGCAAAGGATCAACATGTTTACATAAGAAAACCTGGCACGACAATGACATGTTTCCTAGGATTAGAAATTCTTAACGATGTTTAGGTGACTACTACTACTGAATTATTACTGTTTTCCTGTGCTGTAATTTATCTGGAACGTGGCCATGAAATCATTTTCCCGAAGCTTCCTGTAATGAACTATGAGCCTCTTAGCTGAAGCCCATAATGACTCAACTGATAAATAATGCTTTTCAACTCTCGGGACTGCATCCAAATTCAGGAAACATCTCTACCTATGCAAAGTCTTGTGTTAGAATAAGAACGTACATTTTCTTGTGGTTCCCTCTTGACCAATTCCTTGGCTCAAACTATAAAAATTTCCATCCCACTCTCCCCATAATCTGCTGCATCAAGCCTCAACAATTCCTTCAGAAATTTTAAATTAATTCAATGAAATTTTACTACAGATGCTTTGTGGAACTGGAATATTTGTTTGATGTTGCTCTTTTTGCAATATTTAAACTTAGAATCATTAATGATGGTCCTTAGTGACTTTATCTTTAAATACGTCATTACAGTATTATATGGTTTGTGATCAGGTATGTGAAATACCCCAAATCATTAATAACAGCCCCTATGAATATTGTTGCAGTGTAGAAAAATAACATCCCCTTTCCTGTTATACTCAAACAATTGAATGAGGAAACTGCAGTAAATTACAAATGTTTTGGCATATAAAATTGTAGAATTAATTACATTTGATTAAAATATAGATAAAAACTAATACCAGCTGTTAGTAACCAGTATTATAAGCAGCAAACATCTTGAATGTTCTTGGTTCTCAAAAGATATGATTTCACCGGCAAGGTGAATCTCCTTGGGGCAGACTGACTCAGCTCTTGAAAAGTCAGTGAGCCATGCTGTTGCCATTCATACTTGTCGCCATTAACTACACTTTTAGAATTATGTCAAGCATGAGCGTTGGCTGTGCAAGATACAAAATATCCTGGAAACAGTCAAGATAATTGTTGATGAAGTGTTACCATATCCACTCTTGCCCCTCTCTTCTTTCCTTCTTTTTTTTTTTTTCTCTACACTGATATATTTGAGGCTTGCCTATGAAGCCAGAGGCATTAGTTCACTTTGAGAGTCAAGTTAGATTAAATATCCCCGTTATAACCTTACAATCCCATTGGAGGCAAGGACCCTGTCACTGTGCCTTGACCACCTATGGTGGTATCTAGTGCCTAACAGAAAGCCTGCCATATTAACACACGATAACTCAACAAATACTTGTTAAATGTGAATGAAAATGCTTTCATTAGGCACCTAACACATTTGAAATACTCGCTGGACTCTGCTTCTTTTAAAAAATTTTGTCAATGTGGCTGAAAATTTATACATTTCACTCAAAGTGTGTATAATCATATCATACTTATATGTATTTATATACACATACACATATATCTACTATATATCACATATATTTTGTATCTACTATATATTTTATATATTCTATATATTTTACTATATGTCATATATAGTAGATATCTATAATAGTAGATACATTATATCTTACATATTTTATATCTGCTATATATCATATATAGTAGGTATAATATATGATATATAAATGTCTATATACATATATGGAAGATACACACTTATATAGTATATATACTACATACTATATATACATATATACATATAAATGTCTATATACATATATGGAAGATACACACATATATATGTATATATAGTATGTAGTATATATACTATATATGTACTATATATATATGTAGTATATATATACCATATATGTGTGTATCTTCCATATATGTATATAGACATTTACATGTATTATATATACACACTATATATACACACTATATATACACACTATATATACACACTATATATATACACTATATATACTATATATATATAAATACACTATATATAGTGTATATATACCCACATACATATAGTAGATATATATGTGTGTATCTTCTATATATGTATATAGACATTTACATATATTATACATATAGTTATATATATATTTGTGTGTGTATATACATATGTATATATATACATATGTATATACACATATACACATATGCATATATACATATGTATACACACATATTTACATATATACATATATAGTGTGTGTATATATACACATGAGTATATATATGTATATTTTATGTATATATACACATGTGTATATATGTATATTTTATGTATATATATACACATACACACAACTATGTAATATATGTAAATGTCTATATATATAATTGTCTAAAATATATATAAATATCTATATATGTCTATATACATATATAGAAGATACACATATATACTATACATATACATATATATGTGTGTATCTTCTATATATATATACACACACAACTATATATATAATATATGTAAATGTCTATATACATATATAGAAGATACACACATATCTACTATATATGTGTGTATACACACACACACACATATATACATATGTATATATATATAGTACCATATTTGATTTCAATCTGTAGTAGGGGTGCAGGGTGGGAGGAATAAGGACAACTTTCCAAATAAAATAAATTGCCTCACATAGCTATGATTTTTGTGATGAGACTAATTTACATTACTCTTAGCACTTTGCAAGAATGCAATATATTATTAGCTGCAGTCACCATGTTGCACCGTAGATCACTTGAACTTATTTCTCCTTAACTGAAATTTTGTATTCTTTGCCCAACCCCCATGCTCCCTGATCACCTCAGACTCTGGTAACCACCATTCTACTCTCTGCTTTTATGAGGTCAACTTTCTTAGATGCCACATATGAGTGAGATCATATGGCATTTGTCTTACTGTGCCTGGCTTATTCAAAACATCATGTTGTTCACAGTAAATAGCTACAATTTTATCTGTTAAAAAAAAATTAAAGCAAGTTAGTCTTTTCCACCATATTACTGTTCCTTTTTGTGGAGGGTGTAAATACTTCATCTTTCCTACTTTCTTCTATATCTTCCTTTTCCAGATGGACTCTAAATAAAGAAGGAAGTTGAGATTTTCACATCTATGTTCATCATGGATATTGGCCAGAAATTTTCTTTAGTTGTGTCTCTGCCAGGTTTTGATATCGCAATGATGTTGGGCTCATAAAATGAGATAGGAAGGATTCCCTCTTTTTGTATTGTTTCAAATAGTTTCAGAGGGATTGCTAACAGCTCCTCTTTGTACATCTGGTAGAATTCAGCTGTGAACCCATCTGGTCCTGGACATTTTTTGGTTTGTAGGCTATTAATTGCTGCCTCAACTTCAGACCTTCCCTTTATTGGTCTATTCAGGGATTCAATTTCTTCCTGGTTTATGTGCATAAAGGTGTTTGTAGTAATGTCTGATGGTAGTGTGTATTTCTGTGGAATTGGTGGTGATATTCCCTTTATAATTTTTTATTGTATCTATTTGATTCTTCTCTCTTTTCTTTTTTATTAGTCTGGCTAATGGTCTATTTTGTTGATCTTTTCAAAAAACCAGCTCCTGGATTCATTGAATTTTTTGAAGCATTTTTTGTGTCTCTATCTCCTTCAGTTCCATGCGAAAATCTTCAATAAAATACTGGCAAACTAAATCCAACAGCACATCAAAAAGCTTATCCACCACAATCAAGTCAGCTTCATCCTGGGGATGCAAGGCTAGTCCAACATACACAAATCTATAAAGGTTATCCATCACATAAACAGAATCAAAGACAAAAACCACATGATTATCTCAATAGATGCAGAGAAAGCTTTTGACAAAATTCAACAGCCCTTTATGCTAAAAACTCTCAATAAACTAGCTATTGACAGAATGTATCTCAAAATAATAAAAGCTATTTATGAAAAACCCGCAGCCAATATCATACTGAATGGGAAAAAAACTGGAAATATTCCCTTTCAAAGCTGGCACAAGGGTGCCCTCTCTCACCACTAGTATAGAACATAGTATTGGAAGCTCTGGCCTGAGCAATCAGGCAAGAAAAAGAAATAAAGCGTATTCAACTAGGAAAAGAGGAAGCCAAATTGTCTCTATTTGCAGACAACATGATTGTATATTTAGAAGACCCCATTGTCTCAGCCCAAAATCTCCTTACACTGTTAAGAAACTTCAGCAAAGTCTCAGGATACAAAATCAATGTGCAAAAATCACAAGCATTCCTATACACCAATAACAGACAAACAGAGAGCCAAATCATGAGCAAACTCCCATTCACAATTGCTACATTGAGAATAAAATACGTAGGAATACAACTAACAAGGGACATGAAGGACCTCTTCAAGGAGAACTACAAACCACTGCTCAAGGAAATAAAGGAGGACACAACCAGATAGAAAAACATTCCATGCTCATGGTTAGGAAGAATCAATACCATGAAAATGGCCATACTGTCCAAAGTAATTTATAGATTCAATGCTATCCCCATTAAGCTACCATTGACCTTCTTCACAGAACTGGAAAAAAATCACTTTAAACTTCATATGGAACCAAAAAAGAATCCACATAGCCAAGACAATCCTAAGCAAAAAGAACAAAGCTGAAGGCATCACACTACCTGACTTCAAACTATACTACAAGGATACAGTAATCAAAACAGCATGGTACTGGTACCAAAACAGAGATATTGACCAATGGAACAGAACAGAGGCCTCAGAAATAATGCCACACATCTACAACCATCTGATCTTTGACAAACCTGACAAAAACAAGCAATGGGGAAAGGATTCCCTGTTTAATAAATGGTATTGGGAAAACTGGATAGCCATGTGCAGAAAGCAGAAACTGGACCCCTTCCTGACACCTTATACAAAAATTAACTGCAGGTGGATTAAAGATTTAAACATAAGACCTAACACTATAAAAATCCTAGAAGAATACCTAGGCAATACCATTCAGGAAATAGGCATAGTCAAGGACTTCATGACTAAAACACCAAAAGCATTGCAACAAAAGGCAAAATAGACAAATGGGATCTAATTAAACTTAAGAGCTTTTGCACAGCAAAAGAAACAATCATTAGAGTGAACCAGCAACCAACAGAATGGAAAAAAAAATATTTGCAACCTACCCATCTGACAAAGGGCTAATGTCCAGAATCTACAAAGAACTAAAACAAATTTACAAGAAAAAA
>CAUYLG010014104.1:0-135572 GCA_963573385.1 Cacajao melanocephalus | reverse complement strand
GCTGGGTCAAATGGAATTTCTATTTCTAGGTCCTTGAGGAATAGCCATACTGTCTTCCACAATGGTTGAACTAATTTACACTCCCACCAACAGTGTAAAAGTGTTCCTATTTCTCCACATCCTCTCCAGCATCTGTTGTCTACAGATTTTTTAATGATCGCCATTCTAACTGGCGTGAGACAGTATCTCAGTGTAGTTTTGATTTGCATTTCTCTAATGACCAGTGATGATGAGCATTTTTTCATATGTTTTTTGGCCTCATATATGTCTTATTTTGTAAAGTGTCTGTTCCTATCCTTTGCCCACTTTTGAATGGGCTTGTTTGTTTTATTCTTGTAAATCTGTTTTAGATCTTTGTACATTCTGGATATTAGCCCTTTGTCAGACCGGTAGGTTGCAAAAATTTTTCCCATTCTATTGGTTGCCGATTCACTCTAATGACTGTTTCTTTTGCTGTGCAGAAGCTGTGGAGTTTTATTAGGTCCCATTTGTCTATTTTGGCTTTTGTTGCCAATGCTTTTGGTGTTTTGGTCATGAAGTCCTTGCCTATGCCTATGTCCTGAATGGTTTGGCCTACATTTTCTTCCACGGTTTTTATGGTGTTAGGTCTTATGTTTAAGTCTTTAATCCACCTGGAGTTAATTTTAATGTAAGGTGTCAGGAAAGGGTCCAGTTTCTGCTGTCTGCACACTGCTAGCCAGTTTTCCCAACACCATTTGTTAAACAGGGAATCCTTTCCCCATTGCTTGTTTTTGTGAGGTTTGTCAAAGATCAGATGGTTGTAGATGTATGTATGGTGTTGCCTCCGAGGCCTCTCTTCTGTTCCATTGGTTTATATCTCTGTTTTGTTACCATTACCATGCTGTTTTAGCCTTGTAGTACAGTTTGAAGTCAAGTAGTGTGATGACTCCAGCTTCGGGGTTTTTTTTGCTTATAATTGACTTGGCTATGCGGGCTCTCTTTTGGTTCCATATGAAGCTTAAGGTGTTTTTTTCCAGTTCTGTGAAGAAGGTCAGTGGTAGCTTGATGGGGATAGCATTGAATCTATAAATTACTTTGGGCAGTATGGCCATTTTCACGATATTGATTCTTCCTAACCATGAGCACAGAATGTTTTTCCATTTGTTTGTGTCTTCTCTTATTTCATTGAGCAGTGTTTTGTAGTTCTCCTTGAAGAGGTCCTTTACATTCTTTGTTAGTTGTATTCCTAGGTATTTTATTCTCTTTGTAGCAATTGTGAATGGCAGTTTGTTCTTGATTTGGCTCTCTTTAAGTCTGTTATTGGTATACAGGAATGCTTGTGATTTTTGCACATTGATTTTGTATCCTGAGACTTTGCCGAAGTTGCTTATCAGTTTCAGGAGATTTAAAAATATGGAACGCTTCACGAATTTGTGTCATCCTTGCACAGGGGCCATGCTAATCTTCTCTGTATCATTCCAATTTTAGTATATGTGCTGCTGAAGCAAGCATGGCAAAGAATTTATTAATAAGTTCCCAAAAGCAATTGCAACAAAACAAAAATCGACAAGTGGGACCTAATTAAAGAACTTCTACACAGCAAAAGAAACTGTCAACAGAGTAAACAGACAAATCTACGGAGAGGTAGAAGATATTCACAAACTATGCAACTGACAAAAGTCTAACATCTAGACTTTATAAGAAACTTAAACAATTTAACAGAAAAGAAAAAAACCCCATTAAAAAATGGGCAAAGGACATGAACAGACAGTTCTCAAAAGAAGACATACTACAGCCAACAAATATATGAAAAAGTGTTCACCATTACTAATCATTAGAGAAATGCAAATCAAAACTGCAGTGAGGTATTATCTCACACCAGTCAGAATGGCTGCTATTAAAAAGTAAAAAAACAACAGATGTCGGTGAGGTTATGGAGAAAAGTGAACACTTACACGTTGCTGGTGGGAATATAAATTAGTTCAGCCACTGTGGACAACAGTGTGGAGATTCCTTGAAGAATTTAGAGCTATCATCTGAACCAGCAATCTGTCTGCTAGATATGTACCAAGAGCAATATAAATCATTCTACCTAAAAGACACAGGCACTGGTATGTTCATTGCAGCACTATTCACAGTAGAAAATGCCCATCAACAAAAGACTGGATAAATCACCCAAATGCCCATCAACAAAAGACTGGATAAATCTAATGTGGTACCTACACACCATGGAATACTATGCAGCCAAAAAAAGAAACAAATAATGTCCTTTGCTGCAACATGGATGCAGCTGGAGGCTATTATCCTAAGCAAACTAATGCAGGAACAGAAAATCAAATACTGAATATTCTCAATTTTAAGTGGGAGCTAGACATTTGTATATACATGGAAACAAAGACAGGAACAATAGATACTGGGGACTACTTGAGCAGGCAGGCATAGGTTGAAAAACTACCAATCAGGTATTTTGCTCAGTACCTGGGTGATGGGATCAGTTGTACATTAAACCTCAGCAACATGCAATTTACTCATGTAGCAAACCTGCACATATACCCCTGAACCTAACAGTTGAGAGAAAAAAATTTTCTACAAGTAATTTTAAGTATAAAAATGATTCACGCTCATTGTAATAAAATTAGTAATATACTGACAAGCAAAAAGAAAGACAAAAATTAGTAATCCTATTTCCCTGAGTAACCACTGTTAGTGATTTGTTGTATATCTTTCCATAATTCCTGTCAATGTGGTTTTGTTTTATTTGAATTTAAAATTTTTTGCTATAGAACATTTAAAACATATACAGAAGTAGGATAATATGAACCCTTATATATGTGTCATAACCAATTCTGTTTCATTTCTAACCCTGCTCATTTCCTCTCCTCTCCTCTCCTCTGGATGATTTTCAAGCAAATTCCAGAGATCACAGTATTTCATCCACAAATATTTCAGTACATATTTCTAAAAGATAATTGACTAATTTTAAACACAACTACAATGCCATTATCATGATTTTAAAAGTAATATACTTTTCTAATATTATCAACTGTCTTGTTAGTAGGCAAAATTCTCATTTGTGTGATAGATACATGTCCTTTTTTTTTTTTTTTTTTAAGAGTTTTACTCTTTTTTAAATATTTTATTGCATTTTAGGTTTTGGAGTACATGTGAAGAACATACAGGATTGTTGCATAGGTACACACATGGCAATGTGGTTTGCTGCCTTCTTCCCTATCACCTATATCTGGCATTTTTCCTCGTGTTAACCCTCCCCAACTCCCAACCCCCCTCAAAAAAAAAAAAAAGTTTTACTGTTCAAGCCAATATCCAAGAAAGGTTTGTTCTTTGAAGTTGGTTGTCTACCTTATCTCTGTGTTTTGCTTTCTATCTGTTTTTTGCATTTTGTTATCTGTTAAAGAAACCCATTCTTTTATTTATTTATTTATTTAGTTAGTTTGTTTTTTGAGACAGAGTCTCACTCTTGTCACCCAGGCTGGAGTGCAGGGGTGAGATCTCGGTTCACTGCAACCTCTGGAATACATCTATAATGAGAAACTCTACTCTGCTTTATCAACTATTTTGCTATCCTGAGTCTTGTGTCCTAAAGGAGAGGCAGGATAAAAGCTTGATTGATTCTCTATATCTACCAGTTTTCAAAATAATACATTGGGACTGCGTGGAGTGTCTCATACGTGTCATCCCAGCACTTTGGGAGGTGGAGGTTCCACTTGAGGCCAGGAGTTCGAGACCACCCTGGGAAACATGATAAAACCATGTCTCTACTAAAAATAGAAAAATTTAGGCTGGGTATGGTACTTCAAACCTGTAATCCCAGCATTTTGGGAGGCCAAGGTAGATGGATCACTTGAAGCCAGGAGTTTGAGACCAGCCTAGCCAACATGGCAAAACCCCATCTCTACTAAAAGTACAAAAATTAGCCAAGCATGATGGCACACACTTGTAATCCCAGCTACTAGGGAGGCTGAGGCACAAAGAGTATTTGAACCTAAAAGGTGGAGGCTGCAGTGAGCCAAGATGGTACCACTACATTCCAGCCTGGGAGACAAAGCAAGACTCTGTCTCAAAATAAAAGAAAAATTAGCCAAGCAACATAATTGCTAAAGATGGTTTAAGATGTTTTCTTGGTCATCCTTTTTTTAAAAAATGATATACTAATGTATTCTCGAGTATGTGTGAGAATATTTTCAAACTTGTTTTATAATCTGCTTTTTCTCAATAATTTGAGTACCTGTCTACATCAAAAAATGTTCCTCATATCCTATACCATTTTTTGATGTAACATGTTTAGCCAATCCATCTCAATTGGATAGTATTTTTTTTCTGTTATAAAAATTATAATATACCAGGCATGAGAGCTCATGCCTGTAATCCCAGCAATTTTGGAGGCCCAGGCAGGGAGATCACCTGAGGCCAGGAATTCAAGACCAGCCTGGACAACATAGCAAGACCCTGTCTCTAAAAAAATATTTAAAAAATGAGCTAGTCATGATGGCACACTACTCAGGAGGCTGTATCCCAGCTGTAATCCAGCTACTCAGGAGGCTGAGGTGGGAGGATGCCTTGAGCCTAGAAGACTGAGGCTGCAATGAGCTTTGATCATGCCACTGCATTTTAGCCTGGGCAACAGAGTGAGACTGTCTCAAAAAATCCCAAAACTGTAATAAATTATATATAAAAAACACTTTATTGAACACTTGTAGCAAAATATTTGCATGTACCCTTATTTATTTCTTTAGGATGAGTGGGGATTATTTGTTCCCAGAGAGCTTCTCTGCTTGGACAGGATTTAAGAAATTACTTCTCTGAAGAAAATAAGAAAGCTTCACTTCAAGGGAAATGGGATGTGTATTAGCCAGGGCTCTCTGGTGGGAAGATATATTTGTATCATCTGTTTAGCTAGATAAAGGGACTTATTTTAAGGAATTGGGTCATGTGATCATGGAGACAGGCAAGTCCCAAGATCTGCCGGGTGTCAGCAAGCCAGGGATTCAGGACATCTAACAGTTTAGTCCCATTCCAAGTCCACAGGCCTAAGAACCAGGAGAGCTGCTGGTGTAGTTCCCATCCAAAAGCCAGCAGGCTTGAGGCAAGGAAGAGCCAACATTTCAGTTCAAGTATGGAAGCAGAAAAAATAATCCATGTTCCAGTTTGAAGGTAGGCAGGCAAGAGAACTTCTCTGTAACCTGGAAGAAGGGCAGCCTTTTTGTTCCATTCAGGCCTTCAGCTGACTGAATGAGGCCCACCGGCATTAGGTGGACAATCTGTTTTACTCAGAGTATAGATTTAAATGTTAATGTCGTCCAAAAACAACCTCACAGACACACCCAAAATAATTGGTATGACCAATCATCTAGGTACCCTGTGGTTCTGGTTGACACATGAAATTAACCATCACAGGACATCTTTCTAGGTTTTTTTTTGGTTTTTTGAGATGGAGTCTGCTCTGTTGCCCAGGCTGGAGTGCAGTGGCACCATCTCAGCTCACTGTATCCTCCGCCTCCCATGTTCAAGTGATACTCCTGCCTCAGCCTCCTGAGTAGTAGGGATTACAGGTATAAGCCACCACGCCTGGCTAATTTTTGTATTTTTAGTAGAGACAGGGTTTCCCCATGTTGGTCAGGCTGGTCTCAAACTCCTGACCTCGTGATCTGCCTGCCTTGGCCTCCCAAAGTGCTGGGATTACATGTGTGAGCCACCAAGTCCAGCCATCTTTCTAGTTTTTATATGATAGAGGGCTTAGAGTTTTAGTGGAGGAAAATGTGATAAATGGATTCTTGCTGGCTTTCCAGCTTGCTTCCCAGTTCTTCTACAAATAAAAAATGCAGTTCTCTGCTGGGCATGGTGGCTCACACCTGTAAATCTCAGCACTTTGGGAGGCCTAGGAAGGTGGGTTCCTTAAATCTAGGAGTTCAAGACCAGCCTGGGCAATGTGGCAAAATCCCATTTATACAAAAAATACAAAAATTAGCTGGGTGTGGTTGCACATGCCTATAGTCCCAGCTACTAGGGAGGCTGAAGTGGGAGGATCGCTTGAACCCAAGAGATTGAGGCTGCAGTGAGCCCTGAGCATTCCAGCTGAGCAGCAGAGCAAGACCTTGTCTCAAAAAAAAAAAATATGATTCACTCTCTAATTAGTCATTTTATTTCTCTTTCTAATACTATCACATCTAAATGGCTTGTTAAAGTTGAAATAACTTTAAAGTTGTCAATAACTTTGAGGTTATTCTCCTTTATGAGTATCTTCTCCTTCTAACTGAGACTTTTTTTTTTTTTCTCTGATGTCATGGTCTATCCATATTTCCTTCGGGGAAGAACCTTCACTCTGGCATCTGCTCTGTCAAACTTCTACTTAATTTTTCCCTCTCCCTTGCAAATAGCCAGCACAAGGCAGGTTTTAGATGGGTGCAAAAGAAAAGTCTTATGTTTAGAAAAGATTGGTGTGTCAATTACTTAGTTTGGATGATTTTATTTTCTGAATGTGGTATTAGAGATGACTAAGAATGCCTCCTCCATCTCCCAAAAGTAGAAATTTTCACTTGAGACTGAAATTTTAACTAAGGCAGAGAAAAAACTTCCTTCATTTAATGATTTTTAAGGAAAAACTGAAAGGAAAAAAGTGTGATGTCATTTTGGTTACCTCTCATGAGAAATTATTGATTACATATATCATCAGTATTTAAACCTAACGGTTCTGTGTGATAGGTATCATCATCCCCATCTCAGATAAAGGAACAGGTTCAGAGAGGTTAAGGAATATTCCCAAATCTATATAGCTGGTAATCTTCAGAGCCAAGATTTAACACTAGGTACGTTAGAATCTAGCCCAAGGCCAGTGTTCTTTATACCATGCCAGCTCCACAGAACTGCCAGCGTTGTATAGCATGTTTCTAGGATCCATGAGACATAAAAGAGATAAGTGCTTCACTTGTTAAAATTATAACTTTCTTCATCTTTCGAAACTGATCTGCCCTTCTTTTTCCAAAGGCTCAGTAGGAGTGGCCAAAATAATCAATTTCCTGAGACAAACAACTAGCCAAAATTCTGAAGACGGTGGCCTTGAGCAGTTGTGGAACATGCTTGATCCTGAAAAGAGAGACCCACATGTGGACCTGGAAACTTTCCAGGCCATGATGAAAGAATGGATGGCTTACTGTGGAAACAAATGGTAATCATAGTCTTAGTGGGATGAGGTTTAAGGTTCTATTTTAGCAATTGATTATAATTATGCTAATCACTGTTTTCTGTGTTGATGGAAATACTGTCGTCCAGTGCTTTAGCATACATTAGAATCACCTGAATGATGTGAAACCTGCTTGCTCAGGCCCTACCACAATGATTCAGTAGATCTGGGGTGAATCCTGATAATTTACATTCTAACAAGTTTCCGGTGATATTGATGTTGAGTGCGGACTGGATATGCTTTGGGAACCACTGCTGTCATTCATTTCTTGTGATTAGTGAGGAGCTACATGTTATGTTCTCACAGAGAACTGAGCTGACATACGAGTCAGGTGAATTATTGATACTGTCAAATCTCCAAAAGTATTTAAATTTAATAATAGACTCCCTTTTAAGTCCAGAGGGGCTAGTCAGTGAACATAATTTGGAATCCTAGAATATAGGGAGTGTAAAGGGAAAAAGAAAGAATAGTAGAAAAGAAAAAAAGAAAAAGATAAAGGAGGAGAATGGTACCCACAGTCTTCTCAGGTGTCCTTGGCAGATGCTGGAGATGTGTGTCTTCTTCCACAGAAAGCCTAATTCCATTTTTTTTTTTTGAGATGGAGTTTCACTTTGTTGCCCAAGCTGGAGTGCAGCGGTACCATCTCGGCTCACTACAACCACCACCTCTCAGATTCAAGCGATTCTCCCACCACAGCCTCCAGAGTAGCTGGAATCACAGGTGTGTGCCACCATGCCTAGCTAATTTTTGTATTTGTAGTAAAGATGGGATTTCATCATGTTGACCAGGCTTGTCTAGAACTCCTGACCTCAGTAATCTGCCCACCTCAGCCTCCCAAAGTGCTGGGATTACAGGCATGAGCCACCCACTACACCTGGCCAGGAAGCCTAATTCCTAAGCCTCCTATTCAGCCACCAGTCTTCAGCTATCTGCTGATGCATGCTAGGATTTGCTTAAAGAAAATATTGACTGGGCATGGTGGCTTACACCTGTAATCCCAGCATTTTGGGAGGCCAAGGTGGGCCAATCAGCTAAGGTTGGAGACCAGCTGGGCTGACATGGTGAAACCCCATCTCTACTAAAAATACAAAAATTAGCTGGGCATGGTGGCACACACCTGTGATCCTAGTCACTCAGGAAGCTGAGGCGGGAGAATTGCTTGAACCCAGGAGGTGGAGGTTGAAGTGAGCCTAGATGGTGCCACAGCACTCTTGCCTGGGCAACAGAGTGAGACTCAAAAAAATAAAAAATGTCAAGTGCAAGGAATGGAAAACTTACCAGATTTCTGGTAGGATTGTGATGTATAGATGACTTAAGAAGATATAACTGAAATGTTACAGGTTAATCATGAAGGCAAGATAAACATATAGAAATAAGTAATGTTAGTGTAATCAGAAACTGCAAATATAGATAATATACCATTTTACCCATTAGTTTAACAAAGATTTTAAAAAATGACTCTATCCTATGTTGTGGGCTGGGGAAAGGGTGGAGAAATAAGCCCTCCCATCTACTATTGGTAGTAGTGCAAGTTGTCATGGTTTTTTTTTTAAGAGCAATTTAGAAATGTGTATCAGGCCCTTCAAAATATGCAGTGTTGGCCAGGTGTAGTGGCTCATGCCTATAATCCCAGCACTTTGGAAGGCCAAGGTGGGAGGATCACCTGAGGCCAGGATTTTGAGACCAGTCTGGGCAACTTAGCAAGATCTTGTCTCTACAAAAAATAAAAAAATTAGCCAGGTATGGTGGTATGTGCCTGTAGTCCTGGCTACTTGGGAGGCTGAGGTGAGAGGATTGCTTGAGCCCGGGAGTTTGAGGCTGCAGTGGGTTGTGATAGAGGCACTGCACTTCAGCTTGGGCAAGAAAGTGAGGCCCTGTCTCCCCCTCCCCAAAAAAAATCAGCCTCTTTGAGAAGTAATGTAACTTTAAGAAAGATAATTAATTATGAACACCAATATAGAAGGCAGAAGGTAGTTTATGACAGTGATAAATATAAGGAATTTAGATATTTAAAAAGAGACAATTGGGCAAATATATTACCTTCATACACTGGAATTCTAGTCATTCAAGGTAATAATTGATAAGAGAAATTCATATGTAATTATTTGAAATAAATAGGTCATAAATCTGTACATGTAGTATAATCCCATTTTTGGAAGAAATAAAAATATGCATAGGAAAAAGTTGGAAAGAATTTATGCCAAAGTGATTATTTTTACATAATGGTTTTAATTTTTTGTTTTCTTATGAATTTAATATTTCTAAAACATGCAGGTTTGTATAATAAAAATAATAATTATGAAACAGCATGAAGACAAAAGAAAAACATTTATAATAAATATAAAGTAAAAACCATGGCAGGTGGAAATACAGAAGATAAGAGCAGAAACTCAGAAATGGGGATGGGTGTGAACACAGAAATAGTCAGGATGCTATGTGAGTTTTTTTGTTCCCACAACTTGTGACAGACATCTCACAATGACAGACAATGAGATGTAAACATATATTTGTTGAATCTTGTGGCTGCTCCACAGAGAAGCTTGAGAATTTGGTGCTTAGGTCAAGTAACAAAACTTAAACTACAATATAAAGACTCGGAAAGGAAATGGTTGAAATGTTAATATGTTTATTTTGCAGTTCAAGCTAGAGTGTGTGTGCTGCACAGCCTGTACACAGGGTTTCCCAGATTTCAGGAGTAAAATGACCAAAGTAAAATTAGTCCAGGTACTATTTGGTTCTCCATGAGAAAGAGAAAATATATCCCTGTCAGTGTATCCCAAAGTATTCGTTGTTCACATATTTCCTTCTCAATCCCTTAAGGCCCATGATCTTACAACCTCCATAAGTCTCCACTTACCACTCCAGCCTATGTCTACTTCCTAATCCAGCAAGAACCCACATCTGCTAATCATATGCTGCCTATGTGTTTTCTTTTTCATATCAGGTAAAAGTTTATGGATGGCAGAGGTAATGCCTAATATACCACCTACATCAGAAACAGTTTCACTAGTAACACAAATTCTTTTCTATCACTCTAAGTACCTAGCAAAATATGGGGCTCCAAATAGTTATTGAATGAATATATATATGCATATTTTAACTCAGAAAAAATACCTAAAAAGGAAAGTACAGAGCATGAATCTAAAACAAAACAAAACAAAAACAAAACTGTGGTCTGGCAAAGAATCCTAGCTCACTGGTTTTGCTTTTTTTGGCTACAGGAATGGAGTGAATCATAGATTAAGCGGCACAATTGATGATTCTGCTTTTGAACAGGATGGCATAATATCAGATGGAACAAGTATGTATGTGTTTCTTCAGTATTGTTCTGCCGTTTTCTTATGTATTGGAGAAAATGATTTTTTTTCATACACCTCTTGTATGTATTTCAGTGAAGATGAGCACAGATGTAACAGATTCTACGTCGGGGAGTTTTGAGGCTTTCGGTGGAGATACATCTAAAGGAATCTTGTAAGCCTTGTTTACTCTGTGACGCTTTTGCATGTGTTTCAACTTCGTTTTTCTTGTTTATTTCATAAATCTACATATTTCAGTTATGATAAAGTCACTTTGCTTTTTTATTGCAGTAGAGCTAACATAATTGATTTTAAATTCTTAATCTGATTCTAATACTGCCTGTATTAGAAACAGTTTCACTAGGAACAGAAATTCTCATATGACTAGTAAATCCAAATTCACTCGCTTTCTCAGGAAACCCTTCTCCTTCTTTAACTTCATGTGTTTTCTGTAGGAAAAAAGTTCCTCTTGAAGTCCGGTTATGATAACCTTAACCTCTTTTGGAGGTTATTTTAAAGCACTTCTTTAGTAGAATCTTTTAGGCATAAATGAGAAAAGCTGTTTTCCATGACATGTAAGTTTTAGATATTAAGGAGAGTGATTCTGCCTCTTCCTTATTTTATCTTTGCCACTTCAGGTTTATCTATGAAAAAATGTGGAGTGGGCTGGGCATGGTGATTCATGCCTGTAATCCCAGCCCTTTGGGAGGCTGAGGCGGGTGGATCACTTGTAGCTAGTCAGGAGTTTGAGACCAGCCTGGCCTGCATGGTGTAAGCCCATCTCTACTAAAAATACAAAAATTAGCTGGGTATGGTGGCACATGCCTGCAGTCTCAGCTACTCAGGAGGCTGAGGCATGAGAATGGCTTGAACCTGGAAGGTGGAGGTTGCAGTGAGACGAGATGTCACCATTGCACTACAGCCTGGTGGCAGAGCGAGACTCCATCTAAAAAAAAAAAAAAAAAAAAATGAAAAGTGAAGTGGGAACTATGTTCTCAACCTGAGCTAGGCCCTGGGATGAGACAGCAAAAAAGAAAAGGAGGCCTGGGGCTCCATGAAACACACAGTCCAGACTCTTCAATTAGGATTTATGAACTGATGTCATGGCAAATAATGCTCATAAACATTGGCAAGCTATATATAACATTAGGAAAGATGAATACTGAATTGTGAGCCACAGACTGCAATAATAAGACTCTAGGATTTGTTTCCAAGGTAAACCTGCTGAGATCCCTTCACTTAAAAAATATAGGCTGGGCATGATGGCTCATGCCTGTAATCCCAGCACTTTGGGAGGCTGAAGCGGGTAGATCACTTGAGGTCAGGAGTTCAAGACCAGCCTGGCCAACATGATGAAACCCCACCTCTACTAAAAATACAAAAATTAGCCAGGTGTGGTGACACATGCCTGTAGTCCCAGCTACTCTGGAGGCTGAGGCAGGAGAATTGCCTGAATCTGGGAGGCAGAAGATTGTGCCACTGCTCTCCAGCCTGGATGACAGAGCAAGACTGTCTCAAAAAATGAAAAAAAAAAATTGTGTCCATTTATTTCAGGATCTCTCATGTTCCAGGCAGGAATAGGAACTCTTCAGCTTAGAAGACAATTGTTGAGAATGAAGTGGAAAAGAATCAACAAAAACTGTAGAAGTTGATTTTACAACTGTCAAATGATGGCTACTTGGAAATTGTGGAAAAATCTTTGATGCTATTGTAATAAACATTTGAATAGCTATTTATTATATAAATATGTTTATGATGACAGATGAGGGTAAAAAAAATACCAGAATATTTAAGTCTGGTTTGTTTAACCTTATACCTTATTTTTATTAGAAGGAATTAATGATGTGAAGGTTATTCTCATCTATTCTTTCACTTGCAGAGAGGTGTCTGATTTGATTGCCTATGTAGCAGACCTCCATTTCAACAAGAAAAAACTGGAAGAGGAAAATAATAAGTTTAAATTGGCTTTAGAAACCTTGGAAGAAACGAACAGCCAGTTATCACAGGACTGTACCGAACTGCGCCTTCAGGTAAAAAGGTGAGCCACAGTGGGGTCCAGTGTGCCGGGAACTTTCAGTTCTTTTATCTTTTTAAAAAAAACCTCTTTAAAATTGAGATTCATATAGCATAAAATTCGTTCTCTTAAAGTATATAATTCAGTGTTTTTAGAGTATATTCTCTGGCTGGGTATGGTGGCTCATGCCTATAATCTGAGCACTTTGGGAGACTGAGGCAAGTGGATAACTTGAGGTCAGGAGTTTGAGACCAGCCTGGGCAACATGCTGAAACCCCATCTCTACTAAATACAAAAATTAACTGAGCATGGTGGCACGAGCCTGTAATTCTAGCTACTCTGGAGGCTGAGGCAGGAGAATCTCTTAAACCCAGGAGGCGGAGGTTATAGTGAGCCAAGATCATGTCACTGCACTTCAGACAGCAAGACTCTGTCTCAGAAAAAAAAAAAAAAAAAAAAAAAAAAAAATATATATATATATATATATAGAGAGAGAGAGAGAGAGAGAGAGAATATTCTCAAGGATATTTTCATCACTCCCAAAAGAAACTCCATACTTCTTAGCAGTCACTCTCCATTTCCTCTCTCCTTAGCCTCTGACAACCTCTATTCTACTTTCTGTCTCTATAGATTAGCCTATTCTAGACATTACATATAAAGTGAATCATACAATATGTGATCCTTTTTGTATGGCTTATTTCACTTAGCATAATGTTTTTAAGGTTCATCCATGTTATAGCATGTATTGCTACCTCATTTCTTTTTATGGCTGAATAATATTCCATTGTATAGATATATCAGATTTTGTTTATCCATTCTTCAGGTGATGGACATTTGGGGTGTTTCTACTTTTTGGCTATTAGAAATAATGCTGCTGTGAACATTTGTGCATGAGTTTTTGAGTGGATTTGTTTCTCTCTTTCTTCCTTCCTTTCTTTCCTTTCTTTTCTTTCTTTTTTTGAGACAGGGACTCACTTTGTCATCTAGGCTGGAGTGCAGCGGCATGATCACCGCTCACTGCATGCAACCTCTGTCTCCTGGGCTCAAGTGATCTTCTGGTCTCACCATCCCAAGTAGCTGGGACTCCTGGAGCATGCCACTATGACTGGCTGATTTTTGTGTTTTTGTAAGGAACAAGGTCTTGCCATGTAGCCTAGGTTGGTCTTGAACTCCTAATCTCAAGTAATCTGCTCATGTCAGCCTCCCAGAGTGCTGGGATTACAGGAGTGAGCCCCCATGCCCAGCCATATGTTTCACTAAAGCATTCTCATCCTCAAAATCTTTGACCTTGTCCAGTCCAGTCTCCAAACTAATCTAAAAAAATTGCTTATCTCAAGTCTTTTTCATTTCACAATTGGCTTATTATTTAACTGAAATATGAAAATTCAAAGTTTATTTAACAAAACTGCTTTGGATGAATATACGGGTCAGGATTTTTGGTTGTGAGCACTGGAATCTAAATCTGTTTAAATTAGCAGTCAAAAAATATATCAGAAAGGAATTAAGTAACTCACATAACAGACAGAAAGGCTGAAGAATCCAGATGGGCAGTCAGAATGCCACTGTCAACAAAATTAAGCCACGTGTCTTTCTCTTTTCTCCTTCCCCTAATTTCTTCTGAAGTCTCTGTTTCCTTTGGGTTCCCACAACCTATTTTTGATACTGTGCAGTTGTCCCATCATAGTGTAATTTGGCTTCTGTATTAACTGCTGAGGTGGGAGAGTTCCCTTGAACCCCTCCTGGGACTTGCAATGGTAGTGTCTTGTTTCCTCAGCTGCCATGCTCAAACTCCTGGCAGGAGGGGGGAACATGCAGGTAAGCAGGTGTAGGAGCTGGGTGAGTGCCTTTGGGTGCCAGCAAGAGCAAACCCTGTACCAGCCTGTGTCGGCATTTAGGGGTTGCCCACAACCTCTGGAGCCCCAGAGGGCGTGTGTTACAAGCAATGCTCTTTTAGCATTTGCCATCTATGGATGGCTAAGTGTTAAACCAGCTCAGTGGAGGGTCAGGGTGACAGCCTTTTACACCCTGCCCTCTTGGTACCCAGGTTCTTGTCCAGACTCCAGGAAGAATCGGGTCACATGGACTTGAAGGATGGTGAATGTGGAGATTGTATTGAGTAGTGGAAGTGACTCTCAGTGAGATGGGGAGCTGGAAAGGGGATGGAGTAGAAAGATAATATTCCCCAGGAGTTCAGCTGCCCAGCCAAACTCTTCTCTGACAGTCCCTGGCTGAACTCCTCTCTGATCTTAGTCTCTGATGTCCAGCTGCCTCTTCTTCTCTTGATGTTCAGAGCTTCTTCTCTTCTCTCCTTCTCTGCCATGCTGTTCTGCTCCTCTGCCAGTGGAGTTTGGGGTTTTTACAGGCACTAGATAGGGGGCGTGGCAGGCCAAAAGGCAACATTCAGGTGGGAAAATGGGGATGTGAAGTTCTCATTTAGGGCTGTGGGTCCAGGCTTGAGGGTGGAACCCTTGCCAGGGACCCTGCCCTTTTCTACCTAGTATTTCCCTGCCTCTTGTTCATATCACTGTGACCTCCTTGATGGAGGGAACTACGTCAAATTCATTCTGTTTAGCCTAATGCTTAGTAGAATATCTACCGTAGAACAGCGCTACCTTCCTTCCAGTTGCCTACAAGCCAAAAACCCTTATCTCTTTTGATTCTTAGCATACTGTATTGTCATTATGATTGTCTGTTTATCTCACTAGACTATAAACTCCAGGTGAGTACAGTTCTCTGGATTCAGTCATTTTTGCCTTCTTCAATGCCTAGTACAGTGTCTGGGGCAGGTTCAGCCCTCAACTAGTATTTGTTGAATGATCAATGTAATTTATTAGTAAGGAGAAAATTTTATCTGCTTTGAAGCCTTTGTTCCTAAGGAAATGGTCTATAATCTAATGGGAGCTACAAATAGTTAATTTCATGATATGGATTACCACAATTCATTTAATCAGTTCCCTGTTGGTGGATGTTTAGGTTTTCTTCCAATGCTCTGTTATAATCAACAGTATGATAAACTTCTTTACAGAATATGTCATATAGAGACTTGGTAATTATTTCTTTGTTTAGTTTTCATCTCCCTCCATAGTATGTAAGCTCTATAAAACCAAGAACCATGTACCTTTTGTTCACCATTGTAGCCTGCATTGTAGAGCACCTAGAACATGGTATTATTCAATAAATACTTACGGAACTGCATTAACTAACATTACATCTTCTTAGTAGGGAGAAAGAACCAGGTGATTCAGCCAGTGATGGATTTTAAAGGAATCCTCTAAATCTTAGCTTCAGGAATATATTTGTCTGTTTTCCCCCTAGTCTCCATTCCCCACTCCCTACTTTCTCCAAATTCCTTCCTTTTCCAAGAACTGAAAGATCATGGGTATATTTTTACTATTGCGGGCATCTGGTTTAAGCCTTTAGTGGTTTTCAACTTGGGTCCAAAATAGTCCTTGGCTGTTCTTAGTATCTTTGACGGTTATATTTGAGGTTTTGCTCATGGCCTTCTCCCCCACCCTCACAGTGCCCACCAGGCTATTATGAGAACAAATCTGTTAAAAGAAGAACTGGAGGAACTGAAACTTAGTATGAATGCTTCAGAAGAGCAGAAGAGCATGATTGTAGCCCAGAGCAAACAATTAGTAAGTCATCTATTATAGTACTTTGAATTTGGCATATAGTTAACATAACTGAAATATATAAGAGGACTTACAGCAAACATCAGAAGTCAATAGGCTGATCAATGAATTGGTAAACAAACATCAGAAGTCAATAGGCTGATCAATGAATTGGTAACACTTTAGAAAAGTAAAGGCAGGTAGGTTTTTTTTTAAATCTGTGTTTTCCTTTTCTTTCTTTTACTTTTCTTTTGTTTCTTTACCAGTTTTTTTGAGACTCTGTTGCCCTGGAGTGCAGTGACAGGATCATGCCTTATTTCAGCCTTACCTCCCAGGCTCAAGCAATCCTCCCACTTTAGCTTCCCAAAGTGTTGAGATTATCTGCATGACCCACTGTGCTTGGCCTCCTTTTCAATCAGGATTTAAATTTTTTACATTTCTCAGTCACTTTCACAATAGTTTGTGAAAATCCAGAAAATATCTGGAATGCCTTCTAAAGTTCAATTCAAAAATATCTGATAATAAAAACCACTTGAATTTTTAAAAATTATCTGTGAGACTTTCACCTTTTTTTGATTTTTTTTTTTTTTTTTTTGAGACAGAGTCTTGCTCTGTCACCAGGCTGGAGTGCAGTGGCATGATCTTGGCTCACTGTAACTTCTGCCTTCCAGGTTCAAGCGATTCTCCTGCCTCACCCTCCCAAGTAGCTGGGACTGCAGGTGCACACCATCATGCCCAGCTATTTTTTTTTTGTATTTTTAGTAGAGATGGGGTTTCACCATGTTGGCCAGGATGGTCTCCATCTGTTGACCTCGTGATCTGCCCACCTTGGCCTCCCAAAGTGCTGGGATTACAGGCGTGAGCCATTGCACCTAAGACTTTTACCTTTTTTCTTAGATTAAAATAAAATCCATTCTCTCAGTACTTACGGGTTACAGAGAAGCCCCATAAATCATTCCTTACACTAAATAATTTCAGAGCAAAAGAGTCATTTAGACTAAACTTTAACTCAGATGCCAGAGAAGTGATCATTTTTATTGAGAAGGTTCAACTGTTGTCTAGAGCATTAGTAATAGTCTTCAAAATCCTGATAGATTCCAGCAGTATTCTAGCATTGTTAACTATGGTAAGGAGTGGCTGAAAGTCATTCTGACTAATTTGTTTCAGGAGTCCCTAAATCATGGAGAGACTTGGTTCCAGGCCTGTGCCAGTCCCTTATGACTTCCCACAAATAAAACAGCTTCATTTAGCTTAGCTCTTGCCTCAGTAGTAGTAAAATGTGAAGACTAGACCATTGAATGGCAGGTCTTTTGTGACCCTGCAAGTCTCCATGGATGCATTATAGGAAAGACTCAATCTATGACTACTGAAGAGCTTCTAACTGAAGGCAATAGAGAGAACTGATCAAGAGCCCATGCTTGGGAGTCAGACTACCTGCTTTCAAGTTCTGGCTCCAAGGGCTGTGTGACTTTAGCCCTGCCACATAATCATTCTAAGCCCCTGGGTCCTCCTAGATAAAATGCAGATAACAATACTACCTACCCTAGGGCTGGGAGGGGCAAATGAGCTAGCACATGTAAAGCATTCAATGTCCTTTTCTTTCTTCTTAGGGACTGGTAATGTTAAATTACTATTGATTAAAGTGCAGAATTTTGGCCTGCACAGTGGTTCATATATACAATCCCAGCACTTTGGGAGGCCGAGGCAGGTGGGTCACTTGAGGTCAGGAGTTCGAGACCAGCCTGGCCAACCTGGTGAAACCTTATCTCTACTAAAAATAAAATAATTAGCTGGGTGTGGTGGTACCCACTTGTAATCCCAGCTTGGGAGGCTGAGGTGGGAGGATTGCTTGAACCTAGGAGCCAGAGGCTGCAGTGAGCCAAGATTGCACCACTGCATTCCACCGTGGGTGACAGTGAGACTTGGTCTCAAAAAAAAAAATAAGGAAAGAAATAAAAGTAAAGTGCAGAGTCCTAGACACAGAATCCTAATCATTTGCATTTTGTAGTGCTTTATAATTTCAAAAGATTTAGTTAATACTTCATCTTATAGGTAATAACAGAAAATCTGTAAGGTAGAAACAGAAGTTGCTGTATTTTTATAGGTTAAAACATTTTATAGAGCAATAAAGTTCAGAGAAAGTTTTTAATTGTTCAAAGTCAAGTGTCTAATAAATGCTAGAGCTAAATTAACTTTTTATGGTGCAGATGTACTTCAGAACATCACGTTACACATGATAAAAGCATATGATGTTATTTATCTATCAATTTTTAAAAAATGGTAGGGCCAGAATTGAACTCAGGTATTCTGATTTTAAGTACGTGGAGGGGGAGCAGGTGTTTATTATTGTGTCAATGAAATCCTAGCTTGAGATATCTTTTTCTTTCATTTTTATATTATAAAGGTAATGCCTATTTATAAGAATAAAGAAATGCATATTAACAAATAAAAGTTTCACAAAATTCTTAACCTACTTGTGAAATTTACTGTTAACCTTTTGGCAAATATCCTGTACTGAAATACATTATTTTTTTTTCTGCTGGTTCTGAATTTGAGGCTGTTAATTATAAAACAGTTTTTGATGCTCATATGTTGTGATGATATTGAATCTGAGAATATCCACAGCTTCAAATAGAAAGCTAGAGCTCTGTGATTTCAAGGTGCTATTTAAATAGCTGAGTTTGCAACTACCTGTCATAAATGAAGTATCAGGGAAAGAAGCCAGGTTGTTGCTTTTTTGGTTTTTATCTTTTCCTCCCTAATAACCATAGTTAAACTGAGTCCAGGAGGAGAATGACTTAACTTAGATCCCCAAGAACCTGTAAGCCAAAGCTTAACCCCACGTTGAAAATATTTTCAGAGTAGGCTCATCCGTGGTAAGTGAATGCCACATTTAAAGTTAGTAAAGAAAAAGAATGTCAATAGCTTGGAGGTAAATATGTGGTATTTTCATAAACATCTTAAATACATTTTAATTATTTTTCCCACAATGAATTAGGAGACAGAAAACCGGGCTCTGATTCTTAAGATTCAGATTCTGCAGGAAGAGGTATGTCAGAATCATTAAACACTGGCATAAACAAACATGCACATCATATCATGGGTTATGCTGTGGGTTAAATAAAAATCATGTGGATAGTCAGGCTCCTTTGGTCAGAGAGCAGGTTGATTTGTCAGATTACAAGTGAGGAGAAGTGGACGGGATTTTCATATCTGAACAGAGGATCTATTGCTTTTGCAATTATCCTTGGAAGAAATGGGATTTAAGAAATTCAATTTTAAGATGATATACAATGAACCCATCTAAAAAATATGTAAATCAGGAAGGAAGCTATGGATGTTATCTAATAATTTTCCATTATAATTCCATTGAACAGAGTGGCAAAAGTCTTGAGTATAAGATTCAGATCTTAAATTCACTGAAAAAATGACCTTGGAAAAACCATTTATCTTTTCTGGGCAACAGTATCTATTCCATGGAGTTATTTTCAAGATTAACTAAGATAATTCATGTGAAGCTGTTTGGTAAACCACAATGTACCTTATAAATATTAGGAAATAGTATAATCTCAAAGAAAAAGACTATAATTTTTTTAGAGCAACAAAATTGAAGCATTGAAAGAACAGAACAAGCTACTAGTAAGTTACTATTTTGCAGGGAAAATTCTATCTTGTATAATAGATATCATTTTAATATCAAGTAGCATGCCAGTTTTTAAATTTTGCTTTTATATAAGGCTATCAGAAGTATTTATGAAGCTGTGCTGCATGGTCTGGAGAGTTATTCAAAATGTGGGCCAAGTGGGTATTTTAAAATTTTATAATGAATTGGAAAGGAACAATTAAAGATTGGAAAGAAAGCCTACATTATATTGAGAGCTATTATAGCCTCAAGGCCAGGCTATTGTGAAACTAGTGCTTTAAAATTAAACTTCTAATGTAAAATATTTTTGTCCTCTTATTTAAATGAGTGACAAGCATCAAAGAATTGTATCAAACCATTTCAGAATTGAGATAAAGGAAGATTTAAAGCTCTTCATCATGAAATAGCATCACAATTATTGACTTACATTAGAAAATGAATATAAGTGTTGCAACTAGCTAAGATTCCTTTGGGAGGGAAAAATCTGATGCATTGTGAAGAGTAACATCACAATGGTTTGGGTAGTGAATCACTTTTATTCATTCATTCATTTTGTTCATTCAACACATACTCATTGGAAGACCTCAGAGCTATTCTAAGTGCTGAATATGTGAGCTTAGCAAAATAGCTCATGTGGAACTAGTATGTTAGATGGTAATAAGAGCTAAGGAGAAAAGAAAAGCAGAACACAGAATTGAGGCAGAGAGGAGTGCAATTTAAACTAGGGTGGTTAGGAAAAGCAGCCTTATGAAGCTAATCCTTTGATTCAAAACTGGGAAAGGAGGTTTATCTGTGAAAGAGCCTTCCAGGCAGAAGAAATAGTAAGCTCAAACTCGTGAGGCTGCAGCCTGCCTGCTATTTTGGAGGGACAGTGAGGCCTGCGTGTCTGTTGCAAAGTGAACAAGGAGCAAAAGATGCAGGCCAAGAGCTGGCGGGGCCAGACACCAGAGGCTTACCTAGGCTTTGAAAGGACTCTGGCTTTTTTTTTAAAAAAAAAAAAAAAAAAAAAAGAACACTTGGATGAGACAGGAGCCACTGAAGGGTTTCGAGCAAAGAAGTAATATGATCTAATTCTGTTTTAATAAGACAACTCTGGCTGTTAGGTTTAGAATTCATTGTAGCAGGGCAAGAGAAAAAACAGGAATATCCATTAGGAGGCCCTTGAAATTACGCAGTCAAAAGCTGATGGGGGCTTGGCCTGAGCAGTTGCAGTGGAGATGGACAGAAGTGTTTGGATCAGGAAATGCTTTGTAATATATCCAGAGATATTTCTTATGCTTTCAGGTAAGAAGGACATTTTCTTCTGCTTGTTTCTAGTGTCTCAGTGAAATACAAAGCAAAGTCATCAGCTAAGAGTGTGGATGTTGAAGGAGGTATTGGAAATTTGAGGAAAGAGAAGGAATGAAATGGGCTAGGGGTTGGAAAACTTTTTGTGAAGGGCCTGATTATAAATATTTTTAGGCTTTGCTAGCCACAAAAATTGCCTTTGTATTGTGAAAATTACCTCTGCCTTTGTATTGTGAAAGCACTCATAACCAGTATGTACCCAAATGGGCACAGCTTGCTCTGATAAAACCTTATTTACAAAAACAAGTTTTCAGCTAGATTTGACCTTTAGGGATGGAGTGAGGAGGGTGGGCATAGTTTACCACATCCCCTGATTTAGGCAAAAGGCAGTATAAATATACCAGGATTATATGATATGATCACCAGTAAACACTGAGTATAAAGGTCATGAATTAAACGTATGACCTGTCTGTTCATGCTTTCTTTAAGCATGTTCATCTGAAAGGGTGCTGGTGTAGAGTGGGCGGTAAGTAATTTATATAAATGCTAAGAAGCAGGAGTTAGGCAGGGAATTGAGGCATTTGGAAGGGAATGATTATAATGATTGCCCGTGGAAGAACTGAAGCTAAGTAAAGAGGGGTCTGAGTTCATGGGAGGGTTGAAGGATAATGAAAAGTTGTTAGGATCAATGGATTGCAGGTTCCAGGGGGGATTGAAGGTTTGTTGGTATAGAGGAAGTAATCTAGAAAGGCAAGAGGTGGTTGTTGAAGAGTGGGATGCTTGCAGTTAGGGTAATGGGGGGGCTGCAGTGACCGGTAATAACAAGTTTGAATTTATGACCATGGGAGTGGTGGCTGAGGTTGAATGGAATATAAAAAGGCAATACTGAGAGTGATGAAATAACACCTCCTAAAAGAGAATTTGATTGTCATCATCTTTTATTTTTCTTGGTGCTAAATCCAAGAATATTGTCTTTTACGTTAGAATATCAAGAACATCATGGATATAGAGAGACTGGAAAAGAAGATTGAAGAGTTGTCTAAAACTGAGACAGAGCACCAAGTAAGCACTTCCCAAATACTGGTAAAATATATATATATTTTTTTGTCAAACCAATATTCTATGAGGATGTCTATGCCTCATTGACAAACTAGCCTTTGGTTATAAATTCTGAAACTTGTAGTCTACAAAATATTTGAGTTATATAAAAGTCAGTTTCCTTTTCCTTCTTTTTTTTTTCTTTTTCTTTTTTTGGCAACTGCTTTACCTTAAGTTTCATCAACTTAAAATATAACAGTCGGTATATTTTAGTATATTCACAGAGTTCGGCAACCATCACCAGAATCAAGTTGAAAACATTTTCATCACCCCGAAAGAAATCCCTTTAATAGGAACCACCTCCCATCTTCTCCCCAGCCCTAAGCATCCTCTCTCCAACCCTAAGCAACCACTAATCTATTGTCTGTCTCTATAGATGTGTCTATTCTGGACATTTCATATAAATGAAGTCATATATGTGGCCTTTTGTGTGTGGCTAATTTCACTTAGCATAATGTTTTTAAGGTTCATCCATATTGTAGCATGTATTACTACCTCTTTTTATGGCTGGATAATGTTCTATATGGTTATATCACATTTTGTTTGTCCATTCATCAGTTGATGAACATTCAGGCTGTTTTCACTTTCTGGCTATTGTGAATCATTCACTTTCTGGCTATTGTGAATCATCTGCTATGAACATTTGTGCACAAATTTCTTTGTGTACACATGTCTTGATTTCTCTTGGTTGTAGTATATACCTAGGAGTGAAATTACCAGGTCACTTGATGTTTCTATGTCTGTTTGTTTATTTATTTATTGAGACAGACTTTTTCTCTTGTTGCCCAGACTGGAGTGCAATGGTATGATCTCAGTGCACTGCAACCTCTGCCTCCTGGGTTCAAGGGATCCTCCTGCCTCAGCCTCCTGAGTAGCTGAGATTGTAGGCATGCACCACCATGCCCAGCTAATTTTTATATTTTTGGTAGAGATGGGGTTTCACCGTGTTCACCAGGCTGTTCTCAAACTCCTGACCTCAAGTGATCTGCCTGCCTTAGCCTCCCAAAGTGTTGGGATTACAGGCGTGAGCCACCACGCCCAGCCTTATTTCTATGTTTAACCTTTTAAGGAACTACCAGTCTGTCTTCAAAGTGGCTGCATCATCTTACATTCCACCAGCAGTACATGAGGGCTCAAATGTCTCTACATTCCTGCCAAGATTTATTATCTTTTTACATTATATGGCAATTTTTAATTTAATTGTATCTGATTTTATAAATTTCTAAATCAGGAAAGATTTCAAATATTGTACCTTCTTTTTATTTTGTTTTTGTAGTTTTTCAACCTCAACCTGAGATATTGTACCTTCTTAATGCGAAAAATGAGGAGAGAGGGGAAAAATTTATCCCTGATTAAGACATTATACCTTACAAAAATATTTTTTCTCTAGATAGTGTCTAAAAAGGCTTTATTTTGTACATATTTTTGTTATCTGTCATATATTCTTATCAGGAAATAGATGACAATGACTAGTAAATTCATGAATTTGTGTGATGCTTATTGTTATCTCTAATGGTTTATTTGAGAAATATTTCGATGTACATGTCTGAAATGATGATATAGTTACATTTCATATCTATATGTAGAATTTTCCAGTTTCCTAGCAGAAACTAACATTTCATGTGTATGTTTACATATTTATGTAGAAAACAGTTATAATTTAAACAACAAAATTTAAAAAATTAACTAATAAATAATTAATTAATTTAAAGACAGGATCTCACTCTGTCACCTGGGCTGTGGTGCAGTGGCATGATCATAGTTTTTACTGCAGCTTTGAGTTCCTAGGTTCAAATGATCTTCCCATCTCAAACTTTCAAGTAGCTGGGAGTACAGATGCACACCATCATGCCCAGTTAATTTATTTTTAAATTTTTTGTATAGATGAAGTCTTGCTATGTTGCCCAGGCTGATCTTGAACTCCTTGCCACAAGTGATTCTTCTACTTTGGCCTCCCAAAGCATTGGGATTGCAGCTGTAAGCCACCGTGCCCAGCCTTCTTAGACATTAAAATTAATTCCACACTAGGAGTGGCTGTCTTTGAAAAACACAACTGTGATGAACTAGTGAAAAGAGCCAGAAGACACAGGTTCAGATCCTGTCTTTTCTACTTAAAAATTTTATAACCTCAATCAAGCTCTAAGTCTAAATGTTTGCATCTAGTAAATGTGTATGATGTTTCTACCTATTTCACAAGTTTGTTATAAACTCAGCTGATGATGTGATTATAGCCAGTATATAAGATTATGATGATGATTCTGCTTCTGACCATGATGATTATTTTTCCAGGTTCTCAATTCAGTCGATATACATATTTATTCATTCTGTAATATGTAGCAGCATATGCCAACAAGCTTACTTTTGATTTGAATAAATGGATATATCCTTTATGTTCACTTAACTAAAAGAAATCTTAAGCATTTTTAAACTATTTTTTTTTTTAATTTAAATTTTAGTTGTAGAGATAGGAGTCTTGCTCTGTCACCTGGGCTGAAGTGCAGTGATATAATCATAGCTCACTGCATGTTTGACCTCTTGGGCTCAAACCATCCTCCAGCCTCAGCCTCCTGAGTGTCTGACACTACAGGCATGTGCCACCACGCCAGGCTAAACTGTGTTTTTAAAAGGGGAAAAGTCTCCTATGTGTCCTCATGGAATCTCTGTCTTCATATTCTATGTAGACTTTTTATTTTCACCAAAAAAGTGAAGATTCTGAACATTCCTTTATTATGGTAAGTGTGGAATGGTGGGAAGGGCACTTGGCTAGAGCTGTAGACCTGCTTTCCAAGCTCAGCTCTGCCATTGACAGTGTGTGACATTGGGTGAGTCTCTGGGTAGTGTAGAGCTTTGCTTTCCTCACTGGTAAAGTGAGACCAATGACTTCTGCCTCTAGAGTTGGATGGGAAAATTCTTTATAAAGTGAAACATATATGCATGTTAAAGGTGCTTCAGAAACACCTTACTGGAATGATTTTATGGCACTGTCCCTTTACCAAAGCAATGTTCCAATGGCCTTCCCTAAATTCGTCTCTTTTCAGATGCAGTTACACACATACGAGAACACTTTGCTTAATAAAGATACAAGTTTGCAGAAGGTTGGTATTGTTCCTTCCCACAAAGGCCCATGGAATTGGCTAGCTCTCTCCAAATCATGAAGGAGGTGGCCATTTGTTTAACTGCACCCCTACTAAAGGATCTGATTCTTTTTTTTTTTTGTGACAGAGTCTTGCACTGTTGCCCAGGCTGGAGTGCAGTGGCGTGATCTCGGCTCACTGCAACCTCCATCTCCTGTATTCAAGCGATTTCCTGCCTCAGCCTCCCGAGTAGCTGGGATTACAGGCATTTTATCACCATGCCCAGCTAATTTTTGTATTTGTAATAGAGACGGGGTTTCACCATGTTGGCCAGACTGGTCTTGAACTCCTGACCTCAGGTGATCCACTCACCTTGGCCTCTCAAAGTGCTGGGATTACAGGCATGAGCCACCACACCCAGTCTAAAAGATCAGATTCTAATATGATGTCATGAGACTTTCCTTTATAGTATTTTATAAAAATAAGTTTGAACATATCTTCTCTAAATTCTGGTGGTGTTCATCCACATATGCGACAAATATTAGTGTGCCAGCCTACCAGTCACTGGCTAGATACTGGTGACTTGTTTTAATTTCTAACAACATAAATGAGTCTGCAGCCATTCATTTTAGGGTGGAAGAAGAATATATACCCAAATTATTTGAAACCTAATTTGACTGATTGATTAGATAGACACATAGATAGACATTATTCTGTTTATTTTTGTATCCTGTGATTGTAGGCAAGGATACTTGCTACAAAGGTGCTGGTTACAGTAGCTTAAGAGACATGGGAAGGAGCACAGCCTAAGTCAATAATCTTCCATAGTCCATGGCAGGGAAGTGAAGAAAGAATGATATTGGCGACTCTTCCTTTCCCCGCACATTTTGGAGTTTCAAAGGAAACATGCGTACCTTGTGGACTTTGACTGGAATACTGACTATTGTCCTAACTGGATTTCTTCATTGTGGGTGTTCTCTATGTAACGATAGTGTGATATTGTGATAATAGTGGCTACTCAGTTCCTCCATAACTCTGGTCTTCCCACGATTCTGTACTCCTGCCCAGCATTCATCAGGTATTGACTGATCGTCTGCCATGTGCCAGCCACCATGCTATCCACGGGATAAAATTAGAGATCGGGTACTCTTTTGGTCTTGTAAAACAAAACAACGATTTTAAAGAGGTATCATTAGAACTGGAAAAAATCAGATGCCTTAATTTCATTGGTCATTTGCAAGATTGATTTTTTCTTAAACACATCATGGGCCAGGCGTGGTGGCTCACACCTGTAACCCCAGCACTTTGGGAGGCCGAGGTGAGCAGATCACCTGAGGTTGGGAGTTCAAGACCAGCCTGACCAACATGGAGAAACCCCATCTCTACTAAAAATACAAAATTAGCTGGGTGTGGTGGTGCATGCCTGTAATTCCAGCTACTTGGGAGGCTGAGGCAGGAGAATCGCTCAAACCTGGGAGGCAGAGGTTGTGGTGAGCCGAGATTGTGCCACTGCACTCCAGCCTGGGCAACAAGAGAGAAACTCCATCTGAAAAAAAATAAATAAATAAAATAAAACAAAACAAAATAAAATAAAACACATCATGATGATAAATACAATTACGATTTGGGCTTAAGAATGACCTTTTAGAGTTTGATTCCACTGGGTCAGATAAACATAGATAATGCTGATACCAATTACATATTGCTGCCTTTTTGTCCTTGTGTGTAGTTTTTTTTTTTTTTTTTAAAGACAGCGTTTTGCTCTTGTTGCCCAAGCTAGAGTGCAATGGTGCGATCTTGGCTCACTGCAACCTCCGCCTCCCAGGTTCAAGTGATTCTCCTGCCTCAGCCTCCCTAATAGCTGGGATTACAGGCATACACCACCACACCTGGCTAATTTTAGTAGAGATGGGGTTTCTTCATGTTGGTTAGACTTGTCTTGAACTCCTAATCTCAGGTGATCCGCCTGCCTCGGCCTCCCAAAGTGCTAGGATTACAGGTGTGAGCCACCGAGCCCAGCCATCCTTGTGTGTTTTTAATCACAGACACTGACTGGTTCAGTTTTCCGATAGTGAGATTGGTAGAACTGCATGATGATTGGGCATTTACAGTTCTTTTGTGGCTCACATCAATAGTTTAATATGATTTGGTGGACCCATTACTTTTTTACTATTATTTCTCTCTTCTACTTTTCAGAAAGGCTTATATATAGAAGAACTTAAATCAACCATCATAGAATATGGAAGCATTATAGAGGTATACCTGTTAGAATTATTAATAATGTCACAGCTTGCAAGGTAGGCTTGTTCAATGTAAATTCCCACTAGAGTGATATGTACAGCCTAATGTTGTGTGCAATTCCAGAATTTACGAGGAGATAAAAATAAACTGGCTCATGAGTTACAGCACTTGCAACAGGACCTCATCACGTAAGTAGACAGCAACCCTTGCCAGCCTCCTCTCTTGTGCCTCTACCCTACATTATCGGCCAATTGAGCTTTGTATGTGCCACCTTATTTTCTTCTATACCTTTGTATGTGATATTTTCCCTATTTTTCTCCGTGAGAACTCCTTAATGAGTTTGCTATGCCCCACCCACCCATGCCTCCCTGATTGTCTTAGCTCAGGGTGCTATGACAAAATACCATAGACTATGTGGCTTCAACACTACTCATCTATTTAGTACAGTTCTGGAGGCTGGAAGTCCAAGATCAGGGTGCCAACAAGGTTGAACTCTAGTGAGGGTCCCCTATGAGGTTGCAGATTGCTGACTTATCCTTGTACCAGCGTGGAGGAAAGGCAGCTAGCTAATTCTTTGGCTGCTTCTTCTAAGGACAATAATCCCATTCATGAGGGCTCCACCCTCATAACTTAATTACCTTCCAAGGGTTCTATCTTCGAATACCATCACATTGAGGTTAGGATTTCAATATATGAATTTTTGGGGAGGATACAAACATTCAGTCCATTGTGTTGACTTTCCCTTGGTTTTCCCTTACCCTGGAATAAGTAACCGTTTTTTGTTTTGTTTTGTTTTTTTTTTTTTTGGAGATGGAGTCTCGCTCTGTCACCCAGACTGGAGTGCAGTGGCACGATCTTGGCTCACTGCAACCTCTGCCCCCTGAGTTCAAGCGATCCTCCTGCCTCAGCCTCCCAAGTAGCTGAGTCTACAGGTACATGCCACCATAGCTGGCTAATTTTTGTATTTTTAGGAAAGACAGGATTTCACCATGTTGGCCAGGCTGGTCTTGAACTCTTGACCTCATGATCCACCTGCCTCAGCCTCTCAAAGTGCTGGTATTAGAAGTGTGAGCCACCGCTCCCAGCCTAAGTAACCCTTTTGAATGTAAGCATGGCACCTTGTTCTTGCCTCTTTCCTAACACACATCATCCTGTATGATAATCATTTGTTTCTGAATGTGAGTAATATGCTAGTACAGGATGCAAGAGCCACCCAGATAACAAAAATGAGTAAAGTTAATGGATATGCACACACCTACATTATGCAAATGGCAAAGACGAAAAGTGCATTACCCATATAAAGGTAGAAGGGGCTACTATGTTTAGCTCCAACTAATTGTGACATCAAAACTGTATGGACCTAGTTTGGCCACATTTTCTGATTTTGGAAGAAAAGCCAGAAATCGAGATTTTTAAGTGACATTTTCTGATTTTTAACTGTTGGCTCCAATTCTTTTTAAAGATGTGGCTGGTTTGTGACCTCCTAGACTCACTAGTCTGTGTAGCTCCTGGCAGACAGATTATTTCTGACCTCTCTCCATATTCCCAAGCATGTTACATAATCCTTGGCACACATGGGTGCTGACTGATAGTTGGTGATAAATGAACCCTAAATTCTAGAGACTTAAAATGTAATGTTGGAGCTACACCTAACTAGACTCTTGTTTTTATTTTTTCAAGAAATGGGATCCAGTTGAATGTTAGTGGAGGGTGTAATAGTATCATCTCTGAAGGAGACAAGTCTTTACATTATGAACTCACTCTTGCTCAGTCTGCAGAGGTAGGTAATTATAATAAGATGGAAAGCTTTAAAAAATAACTACCCCATGTGATAGCTTATGATTAAATGAAGGTTTACAGCTTGCTGAAAACTAACAGGGACACTAAGAGAATGTACTCATAGTTCTTAGAATCCAAGTCTAAAGTTTCTTAGCTTGGGGAGAAAGGACCGATTTCAAGCTACGGCCAAAAGCTACAGCAAGGTTGAAGGTTTGTGGAAGTATGCATTCAGGGACTTTGAGACTTTAGAAATCTTTATTTTCCTGACAGGACAGACTCCCTGTCCTAATCCCCAGCCAGGGGTCCCAAAGGTAGCAGTAGAGATCCATGAGTTATTTTTTAGAATTTTTCAAACCCTCAAAGTAAATACATTTATCAAAAATAAAGATGCCCATAAACAATACCAAATGTATTTGCTTTAGATTATAATTGTATCCACCCAAATTAATTGATTTTTACATTCTAAACAAAAACTAACATTTTCTTACATGTGTTTTGGTTAAAGTGGCAAGATGAATTGATTAGTTTAAACAATTTCCATTTGTTTGATAGACCCAGTACTTTATAACATGGGAAGAAATAGTTTAAAAACCTTCTCGGAGATAAAGACATTCTGACTCCCCTATGCTATATTTTCATTCTTTTGTATTTTCCAGTTTTGTGCTTGTTAAGTTCAGAAATGCTTTATTTAGCAAATTGCTTTCTTTTCACCATTTGATGGTCTCTTCCTATCTGTGGACAATGGATATGTCAGAATGTTCTCCTGTTGACAGCTGTGATGCGACCTTGAAAGGAGAGAAAGAATGCCTTTGGGCAAATGCTGTTTGAATTGCTTCTGCCAAGGATGCAGGGACAACATATGCTGCCTTCATCTGAAGCCGTCTCCGGCAGCCCTGGACATTCTGCTGAGGGCTGTGCTTTCCTAACATTCTGTTTCCAATACTCATCATTTCACTGTGTTTTTGAAACCAAGCCAAACTGCCAGACTGAATGAAACTGTGGCAAATCTGCCATAGCAGTGTGTTTTTATCCTCAGTCTTCTGAGATAATAATGATGTCAAGATGCCAGCCCAGAAAGTTCTATAGTTCTAAAGAGGGGGTTATCTGCCGGCAAAGTTTTGGCTCTGAGGTTTACCCACTGATGAGTTAGGAAGTTTGTCTTCTAACTAGAATCTTGAAATAAGAGTCCTGTGATCTTTTCAACAGACAGCAAAAAGAAGGCTTGGGTCATATATTTAAAATATGACAGGAGGCAGAAACTTTGAGAGAAGTATAAGGAGTGTACTTTGTGAAACATCATATGGTCTTTTATGAACTGAAGGGAGACAAAAGAAGCCAACCTGTTTCTAGTGGGATTGATTGAGCAGCCCTCCTCCACCAGTTTCTTCCCCCTGGGTATTTCTTTACCTATTTTTATGTTAAAATTAACATAACAGTTTATATCATCCACATGTAAATGTTATCTATTGATAAATGAGTTTTCCTTAAGACAGAATAAACATTCAGTTGAAGCCATCCTAGAGAGAAAATGTCAACAGTTTTTCAGGATGTAGGAGAATTCCACAAGACTGTTTAGAACCAAATGACAATGACAATTACCTTAACTCATGAGCATCATTTTTGTTAAGTAAAAATAATAAATGTTCTTTATTCAGATGGTAATTATGGGCATTTCTATAACTGTTTCAGAACAATGAAACTGAAAGGCAGCACAATGTAATCAACTTGTCATCTCTGGATACCATGACGGATCAAGAAATGCTGCTGTTACTAAGAGAGCCTGAGCAAAAGGGAGTGGAATTCACAGCCACGCTTCAGAAGCTGGTATCATATAACATACCTGTATCGTGGTGTTCCACTTTGCCTGGGAATATCTGCAGATAACTGACCTGCAGCTTGTTTGCTGAGTCCAAATGTATCTGTGTGCTGGTGAGACCCAGATTAATACACCCTGAAAAGTGAAGGTTTTTCTCAAACCTTTCTGAAGCTGGCCTTTTAGTTTTGGGTCAACCAGTGCTAACAGATTTACCATTATATATGGATTTTTTGAGTTTATTTTTTCCTGTGGGCTAATCTTTAGTATCAAAGGGCTGAAGACATGGTATGTATTGAACAGTTTCCTCCTTTTACTTTTCTTCTGGTTAATGGCAGGTATTTCTTCCTCCATTTTGATTTCTCACTTGAAACACTAGATGACCGGAGAAATCAGAGAACAACATTTTTGTACTGGTATTGCCAGTCCCTTTCATAGTGCCTAGCATATAGTAGGTAGCATTTAGTTTGGTGAATGGTAAACCTAAGTGAAAATGGTTGTTTTCTTCTATTTAAAAAGATAGGTTTTGTTCTGGAAAATGATTCTCTCTGTATATATTCAATATGTTTAAAGCACCTGGTGATATATACACATGGCAACATCCTGAAATAAAAGAAAGTCACTGGAGGCATTAGATACAAAGGAATGTACTCTGGTATTTTCCTGAGTTACCTATATAGTAGAACTTTGGTTTCAATGGATTCTGATTATATAATAGCGTATGACTGTCATCTAAATTCCTAGTTGAAGATGTGGAACTCTTTTTTCAGCATGAAGAAATTTCTAAAATTGCAACCCTCATTGAAAGCTCTCAATGGTGGGTAACTAATCCAGAAATTACTGTGAACGAAAAGTGGGAGGAACCGCTTACTGTAAGTGTTCTATATTTTGTGATTTTCCTGGTTTTTCTTCTACTCTGTTAAGCCAGGTAATAGTATATACAGTACCCTTTCTAATACTTTATTGAAGTCTTCTGCTGTCTTAGTCTGATGAGTGTAGAGTGTGTGTATGAATGTGTGTATGAGTGTGAGGGTGAGGAAAGAATGTGAGGGAGAGTGAGTGTGCAGATATGTGACATGTCATGGAGAGACAAATAATAAATAAGATGATTTAATGAAAAAATGCATTTATATCCTTGTGAGAATTGGTTAGTCTAAGCTTAGATTTTTCCTTAACCTGTTAAAATTGCCTAACTTTGAAAAAATAATTATTGTGTAAAAGAATCTTATTCCTGAGACTTTGACAGTTTTGTTGTCTCAGAAACTTGCAGAACATTGGAAAAACAGCTTAGGTAGCTATTCCCAGCTTTATTAGAAAGGAAGCATATGAGAAGGTAGATATCTCTTTCATCTGTCCCTCACCTATTTACCTCTATTTCTTGACTGCCAGCTACTTTCCAGCATCTGTCAACCCCTTAAGATAAAGAAAAAAAGTAAACTCTGGAATATGATTTCAACCCCTTTGCCAATCTAATTTTTTTTTTTTTTTAAGATGGAGTCTCGCTGTTGCCCAGGCTGGAATGCAATGATGCAATCTTGGCTCACTGCAACCTCTGCCTCCTGGATTCCAGTGGTTCTCTTGCCTCAGACTCATGAGTAGCTGGAATTACAGACATTTGCCACCATGCCTGGCTAATTTTTGTATTTTTAGTAGAGACAGGGTTTCACCATGTTGGCCAGACTGATCTCGAATTCCTGACCTCAGGTGATCCGCCCACCTTGGTCTCCCAAAGTGCTGGGATTACAGTCAATCTAATTTTTTAAAGATTGCATGTTAATATGATAATCAACAAATACTGATATTATTGCATTATCTTGTCTCATCCTGTTCTAAAGCAATTGTGATGACTGCTGAAGTTATCAGGGACTAACTTAAGAAAATGAAAGTGAAGCTCAGTTTTAGGGACACAATAGACACTTTATACATATTTGTTATATTGACATAATCAACCAATAGGATAGTCAGTCTCTGGGCAATTGAGAATTGGTATTCATTGACATACAAGTGAGAACTGGTATTAATTGACGTACAGTTTTGGCATCCAGTATGCCGTTGAGATGGAATGTCCGCAGCATTTTAGATTGCTTCTGTCATTTGTCTGCATTTAACATCGGAGTACTGGGGTTTGTTCTGTGACTTTTCTTGTAGGAATTCAAGCATATCATGGAAGAGAAACTAAATCTTTGTATTTTAATGCTGAACATCTTGGGAAACCACAAAGAGTCTCTTGATAAAGAATTCGACAAGTTAATAGAGATTTTGAAGAGATTCAGGCAGGAATATTTTTATTTCAGAAAAGAATTTCTTGTCAGGTGATGATCATTTATATATAAGAAATCCATGCTTTATATACATGACATGTTATGATTGTGCCCCTGCATTGTTTACTTTCTGAAAGTTGTATACATTGATTTCAGATGATACTTTTTTCAGAGAAGACATTCTGTTTGACAATTCTGAATTGTAAAATAGTATAAAATTGATTTACGTGTTCAAAATTGCAAATAACGAACTACAAAATTTGTGGAAACTGGCCAGGCACAGTGGCTCACGCCTGTAATCCCAGCACTTTGGGAGCCCAAGGCGAGTGAATCACCTGAGGTCAGGAGTTCGAAATCAGCCTGGCCAACATGGCAAAACCCCGTCTCTACTAAAAATACAAAAATTAGTCAGGTGTGGTGTGCATGCCTGTAATCCCAGCTTCTCAGGAGGCTGAGGCAGGAGAATAGCTTGAACCCTGGAGGCAGAAGTTGCAGTGAGCTGAGATCACACCACTGCACTCCAGCCTAGGAGACAGAGTAAGACTCCATCTCAGGAAAAAAAAAATTGATGGAAACCAATATAATGACTTATTTTTTCCCTAGAGAAAGAATTTGGAATTATGAAATATAGTCTTTTATCAGAAGAAGCCTTAGAGATCCTCTAGTAACCTCATAATTTTACAGAGGACTAAGGCATGAGGGGATAAAGTTGAATTGACTAAGGCCTGAGAGTTATTAATCAAAGCTCTGGAACTTGAAGCCAGGTCTGTTGGCTCCTCCCCACTGGGTTTTATGTTTGACCTCAGTAAATGCTGTATCACATTGGGCACTGGGCAACTAAATGTCAGTTAAATGAAGTCATAGGGAATAGATAATAACAAATATAAAATAAGTTATCTTCTTTTCCTTCCTTTACCCTCAGTTCTTATGATAATGGGGAAATTCTTGTAACTTTTATGCTCTGGAAACCATAAGCACAGCGATTTTATCTTTTGTTAACCACCATTTGTATAACTGCTAGGACCATACTTAGCACTCACTTAAGGAATGCTTTTTGAGTGAATGAGCAAATGAACATGGGTATATATTGCACCTTAACAAAATTTTAAAATGTAGTTAGAGACTGAGGTAAGCTTGAAGAAAATAGCGAGAAAAAACTATTTTATTCTTCCCAAATATAAGGAAACTAGATATCAGAGAGAGATAATACCAGAAGGAACTCTCAAGAAAATGATCTTCTGCTTTCCCTAAGAAGCAGAGAACCCACACTTCCCTGTAGCGGTAAAAGACGTGGGCTGAGCAAACATGCAGCTTCCTTATGCAGATACCATCTCCATGAAAGGGAGCGTCAACATTCTTCTATTTAGCAACAAAGAACTATTTGAAGAGAGGTCTGCACTAGTGTCATCTCGAAATGAGTGAATCTTCTGTATTACCCTACTTAGACCTACGAGCAGCCCAGTTAAATAACAGCAGGTGTCATTTGTCTAGAAGCTACTGTGTCAGATGTAGTACTAAGAATTTGACATATATTTATCTCCAGAGAGGTTCCCTAATTTGCCCAAGGTCACCCAGCTGGGATTAAATGATAGCTGGGATTCAGAACTAGTTCTGTCTGACTTCAAAGCTTCGATGGTTGATCTCCCACTATCAACTTGTTATATCTGATACAAGACGCTTTAAAAATATTCTGGAAACCTAGCATTGGGCAAAATACTCCTTGCCAGCATAAGATGGTTATAACCTCTGGCTTCTGGACACAATTTAAAACTGACAAAGCCACATAAAGGCTACACACAAAATAATTTGACTGGAGATTTTAACTATGAATAAGTAAATAGCTGGGTGCCCTGGCTCATGCCTATAATCCCAGTACTTTGGGAAGACAAGGCAGTAAGATTGCTTGAGCCTGGGAGTTTGAGACCAGCCTGGGCAACACAGCAAGACCCTGTACCAAAAAAAATTTTTTTTAATGAGCTGGACATGGTGATGCATGCCTGCAGTATCAGCTACTTGGAAGGCTGAGGTGGCTTGAGCCCAGGAGTTTGAGACTATAGTGAGCTATAATTGTGCCGCTGCGCTCTAGCAGCCTAGGAGACAGAGATAGACGCTGCCTCTTTAAAAAAAAGAAAAGTAAAGAGAAAAGAAAAGAAAATGAATGGAGTGTTTTGTGGGGATGAGAGATAATTCTGTTTACACGAGGTAGGAAATGTTTATTAAAGGTACATTTTTGGGGGCTGTTTGCTGAGGAAGAGAAGGCTCCCATTCTGCTGTGGGGCAAATAGGCTCTAGTGCTGAAGAATGGAAAGAATTGAATGGTCCAAATAGAGGCATGGACAGAAAGTAGTGCTCTCGGAAGGCTTGGCAAGGAAAGCAAGACTTGATTCATACAATATCCATCCGGGCGTCTGCTCTTTGCCTGGCTTCCACCCCTTCCTCAACCCTAGGTGCTAAGGAATTATAGGAAACGAGACAGGAATCTCTGCCTCTATGAAATGAACATCTAATAAAGGATGCAAACAACAAATAGATAAACACATAATGTCAGGGAGTGGTATGGAGAAAATTAAAGTAGGTTAGGAAGACAGAGTGTGACAGGGAATAGGAGAACCTAAATTTAGAGAGAATAGCCAGGAAAATCCTGCCTGAGGAGTGATGAATTGAATGGAGAGCTGAGTGGGGCAAGAGAGTGAGCTATCTGACAATCCTGGTGTGTTCCAGGCAGAGGAAGTAGCTGGTGCAAAGACCCTGAGGTTGTAGTAAGCTTGGTGTTTTTGAGCAGCAGCAAGAAGCCGGTATGGCTGGGGCAGGACAGGGGCTGGGTAGTGGTAGGATGTGGGGCCAGAGGGATAGAAGGGGCCAGGCCACACATAGCTTTTGCAGTTCATGTTTAGGAGTTAGTATCTTATTGAGTATGGTGAGAAGCCATTAGAGGATTTTGAGTAGAGAAGAAATGATTCATGTTTTGCTTTTGTTTTTCTTTTTTTCTTTTGTGTGTGATTTGTGTTTTGAAACATCTGCTAGATGAAGAAGTATTTATAGAGGGCAAAAGTGAAAGCAGCGAAACCAGTGAGAAGAGTTTTTCTTTTCTTTTTTTTCAAGACAGAATCTCACTCCATCACCCAGGCTGGAGTACAGTGGCGTGATCTCAGCTCACTGCAACGTCTACCTCCTGGGTTCAATCTTCACCTCCTGGGTTCAAGCAATTCTCCTGCCTCAGATTCCCAAGTAGTTATGTGCCACTATGCTCAGCTAATTTTTGTATTTTTGTTTTAATTTTTATTTTTTTTAGTAGAGATGAGTTTCGCCATGTTGGCCAGGCTGGTCTCAAAGTCCTCATCTCAAGTGCTCTGCTCACCTAGGCCTCCCAAACTGCTGGTATTATAGGCATATGAGCCACTGCACCCAGCTCGAGAAGAGTTTTTCAACAACAGATAACCATTTAGAGATTCTGATATCGATTTATTGGCTCGTGACCCATTTTTTAAAAATAAATGAGATATAAAATAATTGAGTACATTACATATAGTAAGAATAAGTAGTCTGAATTGAATTTTTGTTTCGCTACATGTGTATGTATGTGTATTTGTTTGTATACTGAATTGAAATATAAAATATTTCATGATCCAAAAGTTGTAGAGTTAGGAGCTACTATAGTAGTCCAGGTGAGGGATGTACTGTGGGCCAGGGTAATAGTCATGGTAGTGGTAAGAAATGATTAAATTCAAAGTATATTTTTGAGGGTGGATCGGATCAAACATGCTGGCAAGTTGTATGTGAGGAGTGCAAGAAAGAGAGGAGTCACCCTTGACTTAGAGGCTTTTGATCTGAAAACCAGGTAAGTGGTGTGCTGTTTCGATAGCAAAGTCTGAGAAAGATGCAAAGTCTGAGAAAGACTTATCATTAAAATATGTTGGCAGGGAGAATTGTTGGATTTAAACACACACACACACACACACAAGCTAATATATACCTCTTTACATGATGATAAAATTTCTATGGGAGAAAAATCTTTAAAGGTTCATCATCTGTTGAATATCTTTAACAGATGGTACCGTCTAATATTTTTAAAAACTTTTTTCTAAGACTTATGATTCATAAAGTTCATAAAACATGTTCTGGTAAAAATACATATAAGCGATTGAAAGTATTAGTATTAATAAATATGGATTTATGATGGTCGTTAAAGTCCTTTTGCTTTCTCTTGGAGAATAATGGACACTCTTGAGAATATAGATTATTCCTGGAAGAGAGGAAGGTAGATAAAAATGATATCTTTAAAATAAAAAAAAGAAGAGGAATGATTCCAACAAGATGGTGGAATAGGAAGCTCTGGACCCTCTTCTCCAGGAGAGCACAAATTCAACAACAATACATGAACAAATTTCTATTGTGAGAAACCCAGAAGCTAGTTGAGAGGCTCCCGAATCCTCAGTGAGCTTGAAACCAGCTTCATCAAGGCTGGAAAATTTGAAGAATCCTCATCATAATCCTATTCCCAGCTCAGTGCCATGTCAATGGAAAGAAACTTCCAGCTCTTAGTTTCTCCCTAGCATGGTTGTAGGGAGGAGAATTAAACCACATGTCCAACATTTCAACTTTCCTGGGGGCTGCCTAAGATACTAGCTTCTGTTTCGCTTGTCTTGTAGTGCTAACGGGACCTGGCATACTCTAGATGCCTGGATACCACTGAAAACAAAGAAGTTAGTTTTAACTAGTATGCATGTACTTGTGGGAGCCCCTACTCCCAGCTGAGTGAAAAGCAAGCAAGTGAAGAACCCTAGGTCTCAGCTTCTTTCCAGGGGTAAAAGGATGGAAGAGTTGGACTATGCATCTGATGTTTCAATTTTTCTGGATGCTGCCCAAAGAATTCACTTCCATCTTACCTGTCTCAGAGTACTAGGAGACCCAGCATGCTCTAGATGCCTGAGGGTTGCTAGAAACAAAAATGGTGGTTTGGATTAATGTGAATGTTTGAGAGACAACCACCCACCCCCGGCCCCCAGAATCTCTTCCTGGATTGATTAAGGGTTTTCTCCCATATGAGACCAGTATGTGAAGACTGGGAGAATTGGCTGTTTTTTCTAATGCATGGTTAAAAAGAGTCAAGGAAAATAAAGAAGTAGGAAAATATGTTGCAAACAAAGGAACAAAATAAGTCTCCAGAAACTGACCCTAATGAAACAGATAAATGACTTACCTAACAGAGAATCCCATAAAAATGCTCAATGAGATCAGAAGAACAATGCCTGTGCAAAGTTAGAGTTTTAACAAAAAGAAAATACAAACACAGAATGCTGTAACACTGTAATGGTTGTGGGTAAATCACTTTTCATTCTTATATAAAAGTTAAAAGTATTATAAGTAAAAATAACTAGAAAAATGTTTATGATATATAACTAAAAATATGTACAGTATGATATAAATAACATAAAGTGTTTGAAGGTAAGAAGTATAAGGTTAGAGTATTTATATATGATGAAATTTAGGTTGTTAGTTTAAAATAGACCATTATAATTATGAGATGTTTTATGTAAGCTCCATGGTAACCCCAAAGAACATACCTACAGTGCAGATACATATACCAAGAAAGGAATCAAAGAATATCAATACAGAGAAGTCAACAAAACTCAAAGGAAGACAGGTAGAAAGTAAAAGAGGGACAAAAAACTACAAGGCAGAAAAATAATAAAATGGCAATAGTAAGTCCTTCCCTAGCAATAATTACTTCAAATATAAGTGGATTAAACTTACCAATTGAAAGACATAGGAGGCTGAACATATTAAATTTTAAAAAGCCAATATTCAACTATATGCTGTCTCAAGAGACTCACTTTAGATTTAAGTACATGCATAGGCTGAAGGTGAAGAGATAGAAAAAGATATTCCAGGCAAATGGTAGCCAAAAGAGAGTATGGGTAACTATATCAGACAAAATAGACTTTAAGTAAAAAGCTGTTATAAGAGACAAGGATATTATATAATAAAAGGATCAACTCACCAGGAAAATACAATATCTACACATCCAACATTAGAGCACCTAAATATATAAAGTGAATGCTGAAAGAACTAAAGGGGGAAATAGACAGCAATATAATAATAAGAGTCTTTAGTATTTCACTTTAAATGCTGGATAGAACATCTAGACAGAAAATTAATAAGGAAATAGCAGGCTTGAGTAGCACTAGACAGTAAATGGACCTAACAGATACAGAACATTCTGCCCAACTGCAGTAGAATATACATCCTCTCACATGCACATGGAACATTCTCCAGGATAGATCACACATTAGGTTACAAAACAAATATTAACACATTTAAGATGATTGAAATCATACTAATTATCTTTTTCCTACCACAGTAGAATAAAACTAGAAATCTATAGCAGAAGGAAAATGGAAATATTCACAGATATGTGAGAATTAAACAAGACTCCTGAACAACAAACAGGTCAATGAAGAAATAAAGAAAATTTGACTTATCTTGAGACAAATGAAAACAAAAGCATATACCAAAATCTATGGGATGTAGAAAAAGCAGTACTAAGAGGGAATTTTATAGTGATAAACACTTACATTACAAAAGAAGATATATTTTCAAATAAACTTAACTTTTTACACTTCAATGAACTAGAAAGAGAACAACTGAAGCCCAAAGTTTCTTCCCAGAAGAAAGAAAATAATAAAAATTAGAGCAAAAAGTTGTTAAAAGTAGAAAAGCAATTAAAAAGCAGCAAAACTAAGAGATGAATTTTTGAAAAGATAAACAAGACAGACAAACCTTTATCTAGACTAAGAAGAAGACTCAAAATCAGAAATGGAGGAGGAAATATTACAACTAGAACTGCAGAAATACAAAGGATCGTAAAAGACTAGTATAAACAATTTTATGCCAACAAATTAGATAACCTAGAAGAAATGGAAAAATTCCCGGAAACATACACTCCATCATATTTCTTTATGAATCATGAGGAAATGGAAAATCTGAAAAGATCTACAAACAATAAGGAGATTGTCTCAGTAATCAAACACCTCCCAACTCCTCCCATCCCAGGATGAGATGGCATCACTGGTGAATTCTACCAAACATTTAAAGAACATTAATGCTAATCCTTCTAAAACTCTTCACAAACAAAAAAAAGAAAAGTACACTTCCAAATTCATTTCCCAAGGCCAGCATTACCCTGATACCAAAGCCAGGCCAGTATCCCCGATGTTGCAAAATCCTTAAGAAGATATAAGCCAGTCAAATTCAAAGCACATTAAAAGGCTTATACAACTAGCTAGTTCTCTGACCTCTACTTGTAAGGGTATTAATTCTGAAAAATAAAAATAAAAGGCTTATACACCATGACTAAGCGGGATTTATTTCTGGGATGCAAGGATGGTTCAATATATGCAAATTGATTATTGTGCTATACCACATTAACAGAATAAAGGATAAGTATTGTGTGATCACCTCTATAGGTGCAGAAAAAGAATTTGATAAAATTTAACAGTATTTTCTGTGAAAACTTAAGAAACTAGGAATAGAAAAAAATTATCTCAACATAATAAAAGTAATATATGAAAAACTCACAGTGAACATCACTCAATGGTAAAAGACAAAGTTTTTCCTCTAAGATCAGGAAGAAAGCAAGGATGCCCACTCTCACTACTTCTGTTCAGTGTAGTACTGGCCAGAGCATTTAGACAAGAAAAAGAAATAAAAGGCATATAAATAAAAAAGGAAGAAATAAAATGCTCTCTGCAGATAACATGATCTTATTTATAGAAAACTCTAATGATTTCACAAAAAAAAACCTGTTAGAATGAAACTTTATAAAGTTGCATGACACAAAATCAACATACAATAAGTTGCATTTATATGTGAGCAACAATGAACTATCTGAAAAAGAAATTAACCATCTCATTTACAAAGCATCAAAAAGAATACTTAGGAATAAATTTAAAGAAGTAAAAAACATATGATAAAAACTATAAAATATTGATGACAGAAATTAAACAAGACAAGAAAAAGTGAAAAGGCATCCTGTGTTCATAGATTGGAAGAGTTAATATGTTAAAATGTCCATACTACTCAAAGTAATTTATGGATTCAATGCAATCCCTAACAAAAACTTCGATGGCATTTTTTTACAGAAATAGAAAAAAATCAAAAATTTCTTATGGAACCATGAAGAACCCTGAATAGCTGAAATCAATTTTGAGAAGGAAGAACAAAGATGGAGACATTACTCTTCCTGATTTCAAAATATATTACAAAGCTACAGAAACTAAACCAGTATGGTACTAGCATATAAAGACAGACATATAGACCAATGAAACAGAATAGAGAGTCTAGAAATAAACCAGTGCATAGATGGTCAATTAACCTTCAACATAGGTATAAGAATACATAATAGGGAAAGGATAATCTTTTCAACAAATGGTGCTGGGATAACTGGATATCCACAGACAAAAGAATGAAATTGGACTCTTATACCCTAAACAAAAATCAATTAAAAATGGATTAAAGATGTAAATTTAAGACCTGAAACTGAAAACGCCTAGAAGAAAACATGGGGGGAAGCTTCATGACATTGGTCTTGGCAAGATTTCTTGGGCATGACACCAAAAACACAGGTAACAAAAGCAAAAGACTTGTTGGACTATATCACTCTGAAAAGCTTCTGCACAGCAAAGAATACAACGCAATGAAAAGACAACCTATGGAATGGGAGAATATATTTTGTAAACTATACGACTGATAAGGTGTTAATTTTTTGTTGTTTTTTGTTTTCGTTTTTTCCTTTACTAACTCCAGGGTACATGTGAAGAATGTGCAGGTTTGTTACATAGGTAAATGTGTGACATGGTGATTTGCTGCACAGATAAACTCCTCACCTGGGTGTTAAGCCCAGCATCCATTTGCTATTCTTTCTGAGGCTCTCCCTCCACACCTGCCTGATAGGCTCCAGTGTGTGTTGTTCCCCCCACCATGTGTCCATATGTTCTCATCATTCACCTCCCACTTATAAGTGAGAACATGTGGTGTTTGGTTTTCTGTTCCTGTGTTAGTTTGCTGAGGATAACAGCTTCCAGCTCCATCCATGTCCCTGCAAAGGACGTGATCTTATTCCTTTTTATGGCTGTGTAGTATTCCATGGTGTGGATGTATCATATTTTCTTTATCCAGTCTATCACTGATGGGCATTTTGGTTGATTCCATGTCTTTGCTATTATGAATAGTGCTGCAATGAACATATGTATGCATGTATATTTGTAATAGAATGATTTATATTCCTTGGTCTATATGGAATTTGTGTTAATTCCCCAAAGATCTAGACAGAGGCAGAAATACCATTTGACCCAGCAATCTCATTACTGTATCAAATGGTATTTCTGCCTCTGTCTAGATCTTTGGGGAATTACCACACTGTCTTCCACAATGGACGAATTAATTCACACTCCCACCAATAGTGTAAAAGCATTTCTTTTTCTCTGCAACCTCACTAGCATCTGTTGTTTCTAGGGAGTTTTAATAATTGCCGTTCTGACTGGAATGAGGTAGTATCTTATTGTGGTTTTGATTTGCATTTCTCTAATGATCAGTGATGTTGAGCTTTTTTTCATATTTGTTGGCCACATGAATGTCCTCTTTCGGTAAGTGTCTATTCATGTCCTTTGCCCACTTTTATTTATTTATTTATTTATTTATTTATTTATTTATTTATTTATTTGAGACAGAGTCTCGCTCTGTTGCTCAGGCTAGAGTGCAGTGCCGTGGTCTCAATCTCGGCTCACTGCAACCTCTGCCTCCCAGGCTTAAGTGATTCTCCTGCCTCAGCCTCCTGAGTAGCTGGGACTACAGGTTTGTACTACCACACCTGGCTAATTTTTGTATTTTTACTACAGACAGGCTTCCACCATGTTAGCCATGCTGGTCTTGAACTTCTGACCTCAAGTGATCCGCCCACCTCAGCCTCCTAAAATGCTGAGATTACAGGTGTGAGCCACCGTGCCCAACTTGCCCACTCTTTAATGGGGTTGTTTTCTTCTTGTGTTAAAGTTCCTTGCAGATTCTGAATATTAGACCTTTGTCCAATGGATAGATTGCAAAAATGTTCTCCCATTCTCTAGGTTGTCTGTTCACTCTGATGATAGTTTCTTTTGCTGTGCAGAAGATCTTTAGTTTAATTAGATCCTGTTTTTAAATTTTGCTTTTGTTGCAATTGCTTCTGGTGTTTTTGTCATGAAATCTTTTCCCGTGCCTATGTCCTCAATTGTATTGCCTGGTTTTCTTCCAGGGTTTTTATAGTTTTGGGTTTTATACTTAAGTCTTTAATCTATCTTAAGTTAATTTTTGTATAAGGTCTGAGGAAGGGGTCCAGTTTCAATTTCTGGCATGTGGCTAGCCAGTTCTCCCAGCACCATTTCTTAAATAGGGAATCCTTTTCACATTGCTTGTTTTTGTCAAGTTTGTCAAAGATCAGATGGTTGTAGGTGTACAGCCTTATTTCTGAGTTCTCTATTCTGTTCCATTGGTCTATGTATCTATTTTTGTACCAGTACCATGCTATTTGGTTATTGTAGCCTTGTAGTATAAAGTCAGGTAGCGTGATGCCTTCAGCTGTATTGTTTTTTCTTAGGATTGTCTTGGCTATTGGGGTTCCTATGAATTTTTAAATAGTTTATTCTAATTCTGTGAAGAATGCCAATGGTAGGTTAATGGCAACAGCATTGAATCTATAAATTACTTTGGACAGTATGGCTATCTTCATGATATTGATTCTTCCTGTCCATAAGCATGGAATGTTTTCCCATTTGTTTGTGTCCTCTCTGAATTCTCTTGAGCAGAGGTTTGTAGTCCTCCTTGAAGAGGTCCTTCACTTAAGGGGTTACTATTTGGAAAATATAAGGAATCCCTACAACTCAAAAACAAAAAAACTACAAATAACTAGATTTAAAAATAGACAAAAGACTGATATTTCTCAAAAGAAGACAATAAATGGCCAACAGGTATACAAACAGATGCTCAACATCACTAATCATCAGGAAAATGCAAGTTGCGACTATAATTAGATATTGTCTCATACCTGTTAGGATGGCTGTTATTTTAAAAGATGAGTGTTGGCGAAGATGTAGAGATATTGGAGCCTTAGTGCACAGTTGGGGGAACATAAAGTGATGCAGCCACTATAGAAAATGTTACCGAGTTTTCTCAAAATATTAAAAATTAAACTACCATCTGATCTAGGAATCCCATTTCTGGGTATTTATCCAACAGAATTAAAGTCAGGATCTGGAAAAGCTATTTGCATTCCTATATTCGTTGCAGCATTATTCTCAACGGCCAAGATTTGGAAACAACCTCAGTGTCCACAGATGATTAAAGAAAATTTGGTATATAAATATAAGGGAATATTATTCAGCCTTTAAAAGGAAGGAAATTCTACCACATATGACAACATGGACAAACCTGGAGGACACTATCCCAAGTAAAATAAGCGAGTCACAAAAGAACAAATACTACATGATCCCACTTATCTGAAGTATCTAAAACAGTTAGACTCACAGAAGTAGAAGAATGGTGGTTGCCAGAGGCTAGTGGGAGGGGGAAATGAGGAGCTGCTACTCAATAGGTATAAAGTTTCAGTTATGCAAGATGAAGATGTTCTAGAGATCAGCTGTACAACATTATGTCTATGGTTAATAATACTGTATTGTACACTTAAAAATTTAAGTGGGTAAATCTGTTAAATGTTACCACCACCATAAAAAAAAAATAAGACAACTATAAGCTATTGAAGGATGCTCAGTGGAATGTGTGGTGATGTAGGCAGTCCTTATTTTTGCTTAGGATTTTGTTTGCTTGTTTACCAGCATGGTAAGCATTCCGTGAGGGCATTCTTGCCTCCCATGTGGTCCTTCTTGGAACCAGGGCTGGATTTGTGCCAGTGTGCAGTGGGATTTTGACTAAAGGTTAACGTTTGAGAGGCATGCACAAGGCCTGGAGCTGACAGTGTCTTCCTTGTTGTCTTGTAACTCGCAACATGTATCACCATTTTGAGTTAGGGTCCGTATTCAAGTCAAATTGTTTCCAGATAATCATTGATGTGCTGACATGTAATACACATTAAATAATCTCATCTGCTAACAGAGAGTAAGTGCATTTTTATATGTTTTGGAGATTAGAATTGGATCCAAATGAGGTGTAAGGTAATGACACTGTGAGATCTGTGGTGGGGACGTGTGGGTGGGGAGAAGCAAAAAGAGGACTAACGTAGAAATATCAACTGCCAGTTTGCATCTGTGCCTGGGGGCAGTCCTTCCTGTGCTCATGGCACATGTGTATACTATGATTGACAGCCCTTAAGGAGAAAGGCTAAGGTCATGAAACAACGCTCTCTTCTTTCTTTTTTTTAAATTATACTTTAAGTTCTGGGATACATGTGCAGAAGGTGTTTCTCCTAATGCTGTCCCTCCCTTATCCCCCCACCCCCTGACAGGGCCCGGTGTGTGATGTTTCCCTTCCTGTGTCCATGTGTTCTCTTTGTTCAACTCCCACTTATGAGTGAGAACATGCGGTGTTTGGTTTTCTCTTTCTTTGTTAGTTTGCTGAGAATGATGGTTTCCAGCTTCATCCATCTCTCTTTCCTTTTCTTTTCCCTCCCCAGACGTTTTCCACATTCCTTTCTTTTTCTGTAAAGTCTAGCTGTGATATGTACATATTGCACCTGTCACCCTGACCTCATTGTAAAGCCATCTTCTGAGCAACTGGCAACCGATACTAAGTGCTATAAATGCAGCTTGTGGGAACTGAGCACACCAGTATAAAAGGTGAAACTAGACGTCCTTATCTGTAAAGTGAGGGTGGCAGGCTAAGCGACCCATATGCTTTGCTTAAGATTTTATATTTGTGAAGCATTTATATGTAAATGCTTTCGCTTTTTCCTCTGATCTCTAAGGAAGTGGTATTAAGTTTAAATTTGTTGCAATTTCACAGGGTGACTCTTGGTTGAAATGTCACTGACAACTTGCGGTTTGGACTTTTTTTTTTTTTAACTCCAGTCAGAAACAACTAGAAGCCATTAAACAACTGCAAGAAGATGCTGTCAACCAGGAAGACATCCTTAGGAAGAGGCTCCAAGAAGCCAGCCAACAGCTGGAGGATGCAGAGGAGCAGGTAGGGTGGCTCGTGGCTACAATAGATTCAGGGGATGTCTCCTCAGATGTCCTGAAAACCATGAAATGAAAATGGAGGAGGAACAACAGCAACAAACAACAACAAAAAAAAGCAAAGAGGAACTGCAAGTTCAGTCCCTAGCGACTAGCAGTGAGCAGAGGAAGTGAAGGGGGAGTTGTAAGAGAGGCGGTGTCAACAGCCTGCTGATGAAAGAGGCTACTCTGCAGAAAGAGGCAACTTGACATATCAGGACTTTAACCACTGTAGAAATAGCTCAGGCATACCAAGCCCATGCAAACACAGAATTGCAGAAGTTCAGGAGAGGCTTATCACTTCCCTGAGAAGAAAAACACATTTTCACTTTTGCCTGCATCATAAGAGTGAGCACTCAATTGCTTTCTTTCCTGGCCACACTGCTGGAATCCAGTATTAACTATCCATACCCAGGTTAAGGATCGAGATCGAGAAGCCCACTCTGCCAGTGAAAAAGCTACGTCTTTACAGCATAAATTAGAGGAAGCAATTTGGGAACAACGGAACCTTCAAACTATAAATACTGAGTTATCGAACACTTGCCAGGCACTTCAGCAGAAGACAAGGAAACTGAAAAGTGAGTAGCAAATATTCATTTATGCCCCAGTTTTTGTCCACCCTGAGGCGGGGCATAGGACTCCAGTCATTTTTCTAGATTACAGCTAGGATATTATTCCTGAATTTATGGCAATGAAATGGTTTGAGAAGGCAGTATTGTGGGGCTTTAAGAGAGGTTTGCTGAGTGGCTAGGTACATGCATGGGTTTAACCATTAACTTCCCTTTTTGCTTTTTTATTATCAACTAGTTTTGTCTATGGCTGTTTTTTCTTTTAAAATTAAACTTCTCAATATTTCTAAAAGTAAACAAGGAGAAAAATCAAGTATGCATGGTATATTTGAACTTTCAAATTATTATATAGTATACTCTGGTTTTATTAGCTAATTTTTTCCTCTCATATGGTAGAAAGGCCTTGCCCCTCTATTTTCTTTGATAATTTTAGGAGATTAGGGAAAATAATTATGAATTCAATGTATATCAAAGTACTGAACATGTGTGAACATTCTTTTAAAATTTTAATGCATTCTCTACATATTTTACATTTTAAAAATTGGAATGTTTGTCATTTTTCTGTATTACCCAAAAGTGTATAAGCATTTACCAGGGATTTATGTGAGAAGACAATTGACACATTACAGATGTCAGATTAGCTATAAAATTGTTTCATTCTAGAAACATAGTATGGTAAAAAATAAACCTTACTTATTTTAGCCATTTATCAGACAATTGCTTTTGTTCAGCCAGTTTCTTGTTCCAGCAGGATAAATGTTCTTTTTATAGAAAGTTATTTGGTTTGAGTAATAACAACTAAATATAAGCTTAAGGTAGGCTAGAGATTAAAAATTTCAGACTTGCGTTTGTTTTGGATTTATTGTACGCTTTCTACTATTATCTGAGAAAGCTATTTAGGAATTTAAGAAATAGTCTAGTTTTAAAATAGCAATAGTTTGCCAGGCACGATGGCTCACCCTGTAATCCCAGCATTTTGGGAGGCCGAGGTGGGCAGATTGCTTGAGCTCAGAAGCTTGAGACTAGCCTGGTCAACATGGCGAAACCCCATCTCTACAAAAAATACAAGTAAATAATAAATAAAATGTTGAAATAGCAATGGTTATTCAACATATTATTGTTATAATTTTTGAACCTTTATGAATTTGCCAGTTGTAATAATTCTAAATATTTATTTTGATTCACTCTTTATGCTAGTAAGGCAGTCTTTAAATTACATAGTCTGTGTGTTATTTTGCTGCTGCTCAGAGGGCACTGGAGAATGTTCCCTGGAGATTAGAACTGTACATGTCAAGACACGAATCACAAGGCATTCCAAAGTTGGTTTAAGGTGTGTCTGCTATAGACACTGTGCTCAGGACTATTCTTTTGCTCCAGTTTTGCCTTTTGATTAAATCAATATTATACCTAAGTTTTATAAACTATTAGGAATTTGTTCCCCTTCCTCACTGTGATTTTCTTGCAGTATTTTCTTAGAAGAGTCAACTTTTATAACTTATCCCAAAGTGTACATTCTTGATGTTATGAACTTGCTATTGTTGTCTTCCCAGTTTATCTTAGGGCATAATAGATCCAAATATACTTAAAAGCAGAATTATGAAAGCTGCCCTGAGTTGATACATGTATTTTTTTCTGCCTGGATAAAGTAGAGTGGACACTTCCTTTCTGTCTTGAGTTATTCATAACCTGTCCAGATTTATGAAATCCCTTATTTGTTACTTGTATCTTTTGCTGCCCAAAGTACCCATACAAATCAAGATTTTGCTCGTATGACCGTTTACTTATGATCTTTCTAATGATGCCCTTTAAATTCAGTCTTTGAGAGAAGAGGGAAATTTAGATAGCACATATTTTCAAAATGTTCTATATAGCAGATGTTCCAGATAGACTGTGAACAAATGTCAATGAGGTAGCAGTTATCACACAAACACATCCACGCACATCCCACCATGACCACTGCCACCCCATGCTGTTTGAGTTCTGAGTCAGACGTCTGAATTCTGAGTCAGAAAACAAAACATATTTAAATATATTTAGTTTTTCTGAAACTCTCTGGCTAGTTTAATAAATTCACAAAGTATTTCAAAGAAATTTAATAAATTCACAAAGTATTTCAAATAAGGCAGTTGTCTTCTGATCCATCTACGTTGCATCAGCACATTGTGTGGGGAGGCAGTTGCTTTGTCCAAATATTCAGATCAATGTGCATAATGTTCACAGACCAGAACTGGAAATTTATACATGACATTTGATCGGAAATCCTGAACTTTATCTTGAATAAATAATATTGTTCAAGTTTCAATTGCCATCAGGACTGGGCTGGTTTATGAGGCAATTCATGTGCATGATATCCTTCAAGAAACATACCATGAAAACTGTTCAATTGCTTGAAAGATTACTTATATATTTTCTTTCTTCTGCTTCTAAACTTTGTTTATATGTAAGTATGTTGTTAATATATGCATGACTGGATTAAAATTGTTGCTTTATTTAAAAAGGAACATTTTAAAAGCTTATAGGATGAATATATAACATATTAGGGTGAATCTTATATACAGAAATCATGGACTAATTGATATAATCCAAAACTATCACCCCCTTACTATTCACCATCTCCTGTTCCCAACTGACATGAAATCATGGAGTCAGTCTTCTAATAGACAGTGAGAGAACTACCTTTAAGAACCATAACTTTTTCCATGAAAAGAGATCCCGGGAAGCTCCTATATAGCATAATTTCTTATTTGAACATAGTATCTGCACATTAACTTCATAGTTTAGAGCAGACTTTCACCTAGATGCTATCACTGCAAACACTCTTCTAGCTTGCTCTTCTTAGCATGGAGGGCATGAGGTTTGGGAGAGGTAAAAGCTTTAGGGCTTGGAGCATGGATGCAAGATGAAAACCTTCTGTCCTAAGCAGTCAGTAAACAGGAGGGAAGTGATCCAAAGAAGGTGGGGGCAGGGATCCAGGTGATTGAGATATTTTAAGATAGAAGGCTTTGGGGTGACAGCCAAGGAGAAAACCAAAGCCAAATATAGCTTGCTCAACAACTCTGATGGAGTGGGGACCCAGGTTTTCCCAAATGAAAAATGCAGATATGGAGAAGTTATCTGGGAAGTATAGGGTAATGATTAAGAACATGGGATTTGAAATTAACAAACCTGTGTTCTCACGCAAAGTCTACAGAGTGGCTGGATAGAGTTGAGCAAATCACATTGCCTCTCTGAGCTTCTGTATCCTCTCTGTTAAATGCAATTGTTGTGAATTATTAAATAACATAATAAATGAAAAATAGTAGCTAATGCTTGGCCATAGTTGATGTTTGTGTTCTGCTAGAACACTTTTCTATAACATGAATCATCTCATTTGTGATTTGTAAATGGGAAATGTTGTGGTTATATAGTATAGACGTGATGTTATTTTATTCACGATTTTCTTGGGACTTGGATCTGGATTGGTAGGAATGGAACTCTCACCTCCCTCAGGAAAGAAAAAAATCCCTTAGCTTGGCTGCTGAACAGGCACCAGGAACCCTTTCAGCTTTATTTTGAGAAAATTAAAAATAAGTGTCTGCACCTGGGCCTCCCTCCCCAGAGCCACTCAACCCCAGCCTTATAGAGCCCTGGTCTGTGTCAGATCATACTCCCTCCTATGTTCACCTTATTAGCCTCACCGTCTCCATCTATCACTGTCTCCATCTGCATTTGTCTTTCACCTACCAACACGGTTTCATTAAAGCATCACCAGCATTTCCACTCTCTTGCTTTTGTGTATTTCTAATATCCTGTGAAGCATTTAAAGATGCATGTCTGAGTGTTGCATGTGATCTTCTTAGTACTAATAATTTAATAATTGTGTTTGTTAGTACTCTGGTTACAATGTTGCACATACAGACAGGTAGGTAGGTAGATAGATTTTTGTGGTGGGATCATGGTTCACTGTAGCCTCAACCTCCTGGGCTCAAGCAATCCTCCTACCTCAGACTTCTGAGTAGCTAGGACTATAGGCAAGGACTACCACATCCAGCTAATTATTTTGTATTTTAGTAGAGACGGGGTTTCACCATGTTGCCCAGGCTGGTCTCGAACTCCTGAGCTCAGGCAATCCGCCCACCTTGGCCTCCCAAAGTACTAGGATTACAGGTATGAGCCACCGTGCCTGGCCTACCTGGCTAATTTTTAAATTTTTTGTAGAGATAGGATCTCACTATGTTTCTTAGACTGGTCTCAAATTCCTGGGTTCAAGCAATCCTCCTGCCTCAGCCTCCTAAAGTTTTGGGATTACAAGTGTGAGCCCCTCTGCCCAGCTGCATGTATTTTTTAGTGGTTTCTTCCTAACCCTATTTCTCTCAAAATCCCTGCATTGTTTTTCTGCTTATAATTTTAACTTCATTTTTATTAATGTATTTAGCATGACATAAAATGTTCAGCTCTCAAGTGTACTATTCAACCAGGTAGATAAATACACATCAAAATGCAGAACTGCTGTCACCCCAGAAACTTCCCTTGTGTAACTTCCCAGTCAATGCCCCTCCCCAGCCTCTATCACCATAAGGAACAACCACTGTTCTGTTAGGTTAGCTTAGCCTGTCCTAGAACTCAGTTACACAGTATGTACTTTATTGTATGTTTGTCTTCTTTCTGTCAGCATAATGGGATTATGTTGTGTTTATCAGAAGTATTTTTTATTGTTGAGTTGTATTTCCTTGTATGAGTATTCCACAATTTGATTGGTTTTTCTGCTGTTATTGGATATCTGCAGTATATGCAGTTTGGGATTACAATGGACAAAGCTTCTATGAACGTCCGTGTACAGGTCTTTGTGTGCACATATGTTTTCATTTCACCTAGAATAAATATCTAGGAGTAGAATGGTTAGGTCATAGCATAGCTGTGACTCTCACTTTTTAAGAAACTGTCAAACAGTTTTGGATAGTGTTTATAGCATTTCACAGCCCCACCGGCAGTGTGGGGCATTCTAGGTGTTCCATATCTTCAGTATTTGGTAGTGTCAATCTTTGTCATTTTAGCTGCTCTACTAAATGAGTATTTCATTGTGATTTTAATATATATTTTTCAGATGACTAATGATGAGCCCTTTTTCATGTGCTGATTGGCCATTGTATATCTTCTTTGTGAGGTGTCTAAGTTTTTGGCCCATTTTAAAATTATGTTGTCTGTCCTTTTATTATTGGATATAAGTCCTTTGACAGATATATGCAAGTTGATCTTTGGGGTTCTTTAATGAACCTTGATATTTTTTAATATACAATTTTACAGAACATAAGGTTTTTACAGCAACATGTAGATAGTATTATACAAGTCCCATACTCCATAAATGTCAACCATCATTGATAACTAACATGATTACAGCTCTAATAATATTAAAATTTTCATTTTCAACGGCCAATTACTTGTGGGTTCTTTGCCCGAAACCTCATTGCATAGTCATTTAGAAAGTTGCTTTATCTCAGCTTTCCTCAGATGCAGTGTATCCAAGACACCTGGTCCCTTCCTGCATGGCAGATGGCAACAGCAGGGGATACAGTGGCCATTGTTTTACTTCCTTCTATATGAAGCATAAATTTGTTCTAGAGACAGAACAGGTCCAACTCCAAACATGTAAAGCAGAATGCAAAGGTGAATGCAAATTGTGGTCATCAGCCAGCTTGTTTGGCCATGTGGAAAATATGGAAATAGTTGCTACACATTGCACAAAACATCTGTTGAAATAAGGCTTTCAATTTGAATGCTTCAAGATACACTGTTTCTAAAACCCAAGATTGCCTGGTGAGCAAGCAGATGGGCAGTTTAGACAATCTTATACTAACTCATCATTGCTTCTGAAATACAGCTTCATTGGCAATTCTAAGACAGTATTCTGAACTTGTATTGTGGAGATACACGACCTTCAGAAACATGATAGGCACTTCTTATAGCTTTGGTTGCTATTGTTTAGATGTAGGTCAGAGGGAGGACAGGGCCTTCTTTCTTAATACAGTTAAGAGAGAATATTTTTAAAAACTTCATCTTTATCAGAGTCCTAAGTATTAATAAGAAATAAATTTTTAATTACTTTAATAGGTTGGAAATACTTCCCTCCCTGGCCCCAGACGGAGTCTTGCTCTGTCAATCCAGAGCTGGAGTGCGATAGTGCAATCTTGGCTCACTGCACCTCCACCTCCCAAGTTCAAGCAATTCTCCTGCCTCAGCCTCCAGAGTAGCTGGTATTACAGGTGTACACCACAACGCCTGGCTAACTTTTTTGTATTTTTAGTAGAGACGGGGTTTTACCCTGTTGGCCAGACTAGTCTCGTACTCCTGACCTCATGATCCACCTGCCTCGGCCTCCCAAAGTGCTGGGATTACAGGTGTGAGCCACCATGCCCAGCCTAAAAATACTTATTTAAAAATAAGTTTTTCTTCCTATGTGAGGGAGATGTTTAAAAACAAACATCTGTTTTGCTTTTACTTGGCCTAGTAACACTATGTCAAGCTTGATTGAAAAGTAAGTTATTTTTACCAAAAAAAAGTCCTATAAAATAAAAAATTTACATAGCTAATTTTCTATATAATTGAAGCTTTTAGAGCCTTTTTTCCTGAAAATTTTTAAAAAATTAGATTATGTACTTCTTTTCATTAGCATTATGCTCATGACTCAGAATTTCTTCAGGCTATTTAGATATAAAGCTGTTGATTTACAAAATAAGAAGCACCAGATTTCTATGTGTTTTGGATACCAGAGTATCTGCTGTTAATAATTTTCCTGGCTGTTAGTGATTAAAAAAAAAATGGCGGTCGCTGTTAATATACTCCTATCTAGCAGAGCTCCTTATCCTCGTTTAAGTTTTGCTTTTAAGGGCTGAGAAAACATCAAACTGGTGAGAATTATGTATATATCCAGAGCCCACTGCCTGAGTTGAAGTGTGAGATTTGCCACGTGAATAAAGGGCATGAATATCAGTATCTTTTCTAGTTGTCCAAAAGATTTGGGTTTATTTTCTGATTTTGGTTATGTTTCAGAGAGTAGGATTTGTCAAATAAATAATATGTTATTATGTACATCAAAGAGCTAGTTAAATATTAGGTACTTTTCCCCCACTTCCGTTATTCCAGGGATAAGACCTTTGGAAGTACTGGGAAGCAGATTTTACTTAAGCAGAAAAATAAATATTTTTAGTTTCACAGAATGATACCCTGAATAAGCTCTGTTCCATGAGTCTAATCTCAGCTCCGTGACTTACCAGTTACCTTTTCAATCCTCTGCGCATCATTGTTCTCGTGATCTGAGATCTACTTGTAGAATTCTGGGATCCTCAGGCTGTAATTTGAGGGCTCAAGCAGAGGCTTAATAGAGGATTTCTTTTTTTTTTTTTTTTTTTTTTATTGCACTTTAGGTTCTGGGGAACATGTGCAAATCATACAGGATTGTTGCATAGGTATATACACGGCAAGGTGGATTGCTGCCTCCATCCCCCCATCACCTACATGGCAAGGTGGTTTGCTGCCTTCATCCCCCTATCACCTATACCTGGCATTTTCCCCCACATTATCTCTCCCCACCCTCCCCAACCCCCACTTTCCTTCCCCTAGCCCCCGCAACAGACCCCAGTGTGTGATACTCCCCTCCCTGTGTCCACATGTCCTCATTGTTCAACACCCGCCTATGAGTGAGAACATGCGGAGAGGGGATTTCTTTATCAGTAGGAGGTCGGACTGAATAACCTCTAAGATGTATTCTTTTTGTTTGTTTGTTTGTTTTTGAAAGGGAGTCTCACTCTGTTGCCTAGGCTGCAGTTCAATGGCACAATCTCGGCTCACTGCAACCTCCACCTCCCAGGTTCAAGTGATTGTCCTGCCTCAACCTCCTGAGTAGCTGGGATTACAGGTGCATAGCCCCACACCCAGCTAATTTTCATATATATATATATATATGTATATATATATATTTTTTTTTAGTAGAGATGGGGTTTTGCCATGTTGGCCAGGCTAGTCTCAAACTACTGGCCTGAAATGATCTGCCCACCTCGGCCTCTCAAAGAGCTGGGATTACAGGCGTGAGCCACTGCACCCGGCCTAAAGTGTATTCTTATTTTAAGATTAGATAATTCTGTGACTCACTTCTAGAAGACAATTGACTTGTATCTATCAAAGTAAAATTTAAATACCCAAGGGAGATAATGGCTTATCTGTTCTAGCCTGCTTTTCCATTTTTCCCAAGTCATAAGTTGAGAGTGCCATTCTTGGAAGTCATTATTTTCCCTTTCCTTTTCTCCAGGCCCCAAATTTAAAGCCATTAAAAGTTAATGAAGCAATGAAATGAATTAAGGAAGACAAGGTTAAATATGATCATATTGGGTGTGGTGGCTCATGCCTGTAATCCCACCACTGTGGGAGGCTGGGGCTGGTGGATCACCTGAACTCAGGAGTTTGAGACCAGTCTGGACAACATGGTGAAACCTGTCTCTACAAAAAGTACCAAAATTAGCCTGGTGTGGTGGTGTGTGCCTGTAATTGCAGCTACTTGGGAGGCTAAGGCAGGAAGATGGCTTCAGCAGAGGAGGCGGAGGTTGCAGTGAGGTGAGATCATGCCACTGCACTCTTGTCTGGACAACAGAGCCAAACCCTGTCTCAAAAAAAAAAAAAAAGATTTATAAAAATGGTCATATTGAGCTGGTTATAAATTCTCTTTGTAGCAACAGTTGAGTCACTTCGAAAGAAGTTAATTGAAGGGGAACACCATGGCTTGCTGTTTCAGGTAAAATATCTGTGATATGTGTTCACTTACTGTGGAGGAAATTGTTCAATTCACATAAGGTTTTGAAGCTAATATATAATATACAATGCCTTTAATCATTAAGTTAAATAACCCATTTAGAAGAAAATGTTTTGGTGGACTTTGTTCTCTTATGTGCTTAAAGCATTTAGCAGAACAAGAAAGGAGATCTTACGTTAGTGAGTGGCTACTGAGAATCCCTTATGAAGAGGAAGTATTTCAGAATTTTCTTTGCCCACCATTCTATTAGGAAAGAGCCAGTTTTTTTTTCAGTCTTGGGCACCTCCTTTCTGATAGTGAGAGCATATTGTTCAATTTGTAATATGTTGAAATTTTCAGTATTCTTGAATAGGTTTTGATGGTTACTGTCTCTTTTTTCTTTCTCATATTTGAATTAAACTTTCTGTTTCTCTCTGTATGGGTCATCTCAAGATATCTCTGGTAGAGTTAAGTGTATTTCTTTCCCTTTTGATACTTGGTGAACCTACTTTTTGTTCAGAAATGAAGACCATAAAGGAACAGCAAGGTTGGCACTAGAGGAAGATGATGGAGGAGGAAAGAAAGAAGGGTGATATTTGCATGTATGTTTCCAGGACATCATGCAGACACATCTGTTAAAGTAGGAAGAAAAAATCATGTGGAAGATTAAGCTAGGCAGAATGCCTAAAAAGACCTCTGCAATAAGTTGAGCTAGAAAAACCTCCATATCTAAAGATGCTTGAATCCTCTCAAGAACACCAACAACATTTTCTATTACAATACAACTACGATAGATGTGAACCTACCTCTTGGATTAAGGCCATAATTTTATAGCCATAAAATGTTCACAGACACCATTTTCATTACTCTGAGTTACATCTCTAACAAGCTTCTTTAGCCTCTGCCTAAAGATATCAATGACAAAGCCATTCAGTTTCTTGTTCCTGATCTTCAGATTTCATTCCTAGATCAAGTAATGGGGAAAACACAGTGGGAGGTTTACAATTACTAAGGTGCTCCCCTGGAGTAGAATACAGGATAAAGAACCCATCAGCTTCAACCACTTTAGGCCATTTCATATCTTCTGTTAAGTCTAATGTATTTGGGATCTTTGACCTTTTCATCATTCTGTCTTTCAATATACTCTACCATTTTCTCTTGACAGAGCTTTTTAGATGAGGAATTTCCTCACTGTGATTCCCTCTCCTGCAAAAATGCAATTCAACAACCTCTTCAAGAAAAATTGGTAATTGCAAGCTTTTTGAAATTATTTAGTTAATAATTGTGAATCAATAACTATCCTGTACTAAAAAGCTAAGTCCAGTATGTATTAGGAGTGAGATTATCAAATGAGGCAACAGATAACTATTTTCATAAATGTACACATACACAAACCTGGTTGGTCCTTTGTTGCCCAGGCTGGAGTGCAGTGGCATGATCTCAGCTCACTGCAACCTCTGCCTCCTGGGTTCAAGAGATTCTCCTGCCTCAGCCTCCCAAGTAGTGGGATGACAGTCACGTGCCACCACACCTGGCCAATTTTTGTATTTTTAGTAGATATGGGGTTTCCCCATGTTGGCCAGGCTGGTGACCTCAAGTGGTCCACTCACCTTGGCCTCCCAAAGTGCTGGAATTACAGGCATGAGCCACCGGGCCTGGCCTGTTCTACGTTTTTTACTTGCAGTATCACAAAGAATTATGTAACAAAGTTTATTTCTCTATACCTCTTTCCTCAAAACCTTTGTTAGCATTCTGCTAGATTATTACATTGTGATTTTTAAATAAGAATAATAATTTACTCATGTATACCTTTTGATCAAACACTTGAAAGCTTTTTTACTTGACATTTATTTTCTTCTTGATCTCTCTCACAGGCTCATTTGTGACTAGTGATATTCTTTCTACCTTTAAAAATGGAGGTGGTAGATTATGAAATATATGTTACGTTCCTTTAAATGGCTAATAATACTTGGTTTTCTGTTCAGAAGCAGTGTTGCCACAAACTATATGGTGGTCGAGAAGCAAGAATACATAAGACACCCCTGACCTTGAAGCATACATGCTGGTACACACCTCTGCTAGGTAAGTCCCTCTCTGATACCTGCTCAGACACAAGCAGGGGTAGAGTTTTTTTGAAAGGGAAAATAAGTAGTTATTATTACATTTGATTAGGAAGAATTGTTGAATACTTGGATATTTATCCCTGAATTCAGTTAATCAATATACATTTGAGTACCTACTCTGTGCAAGGCACCATATTATGCATGATAAAGAATAAGTCCTGGCCAGGCACAGTAGCTCACGCCTGTAATCTAAGAACCTTGGGAGGCCACGCGGGTGGATCACTTGAGCCCAGGAGTTCGAGACCAGCCTGGGCAACCTAGTGAGGCCTCATCTCCAAAAAAAAAAAAAAAAAGAAAAAAAAAAAGAATAAGTCCTAAAGTAGCTCACAGACTAGTAAGGAGACAAGACGTGGGCTCAGAGAAGTCAAAGATGATTCCATAGAAGAGGTTCAAGTTGAATTGGCCTTGAAAGATTAGTTGACTTTAAAAAAGTGAAAAGCATCGAAAACGTATTCTAATAGGTGAGAGTAACATGAGCAAACAAAACAAAAAATGAGAAGTAAGAATGCAGAAGCCTTAAGTGTTTGAAAAAGAGCCAAAGGTAGACAAGTCATTTTGAAAACAAAAGGATTCAGGTTGAGATACAGTAGAATAGACATTTGGAGAAGGAAAAGTGGGCTGTGGGTCAAATTTGTGGATTATTACTCAATGCCAAGAGAAAGAGCTTTATTCTAGGAAATGGTCAAAGTAGTGACATCTCTCAGCACAACATGGATGCAGTTAAAAAGCCAAAACTAATGTCTAGTTCTGAAATGACAAAATAAATGATTATCAAAGTAAATTTAAGAAGGAATGAAGAGAAAAGTAGAGTGATTTGTGGATCATTTAAATTTGAGAAGGAAAAACTACTGTTTCTAATGGAGTGTCTATTTTGGGCCAGGCAATATAGATTAGTGCTTTTAGAGATTATTCACAATAACTCGTTAACAATAACCACCACCAAGAGTTGGGAGTACTTAAAGAGTGCAGTGGCTCACACCTGTAATTCCACCGCTTTGGGAGGCTGAGGTAGGCAGATCACTTGAGGTCAGGAGTTCAAGACCAGCCTGGCCAATATGATGAAAACCCGTCTCTACTAAAAATACAAAAATTAGCCGGGCATGGTGGCACGTACCTATAGTCCCAGCTACTTGGGAAGCTGAGGCAGGAGAATCGCTTGGCCCCAGGAATTGGAGGTTGCAGTGAGCCACGACTGCACTATCACATTCCAGCCTGGGTGTTGCAGCAAGACTCCATCTCAAAAAAAAAAAAAGAAAGAAAGAAAGAGTGCTTGCTATGTGCCAGACACAGTTCTATGCTCTTAACATACCTATTAACTCATTTAATCCTTACCACATCCCTATTAGGTAGATGTTAATGTAATTACCATTCAAGAGATAAGAAAACAGAGGAACATTGAGTTAATAATTTGCCTAAGGTCATCTGTCACTTTATACATAAGCAAACTGAGGCTCAGAGTGGCTTAGTTACTTATTCAAGGTCACACAACTGGTATGTGGCAGAGCCAGGATCTGAACCAAAAATTTCTGATTGACTTTAAAGCCTATGTTTTTTCCTATAAACTCTGCTACTTCCTATACTCAGAAACACACATAACAAGATGGTTTTCCCTAATGAATGATTTGTGATCTCAACCTATTTCCCCTACCACTCTTTGATGGGTTCTAATTATGATGTCTAATGCTTTTCTCTTCAGGAGGCTGCAAAGTTGTTCTGTAAAATACCAGATAGTAAATATTTTAGTTTCTGCTGTAACTACTCAACTTTACTGTTGTATCACACAAACAGCCATGGACAGCGTGTGAACAAATGGGTGCGGCTGTGTTCCAGTAAAACTTGACTTTTTAATTTTTTGAGACAGGTCTCACCTTGTCACTTAGTAGTACAAACACAGCTCACTGCAGCCTCAACCTCTCAGGCTCAAGTGATTCTCCTGCCTTATACCCCCAAGTAGCTGGGACTACAGGCACATGCCACCACATCCAGCTAATTTTTGTATTTTTTATAGAGATGGGGTCTTGCCATGTTGCCCAGGCTGGTCTGAAACTCCTGAGCTCAAAGGATCCACCTGCCTCGGCCTCCCAAAGTGCTGGGATTACAAGCATGAGCCGCCACACTTGTCCACAGTGAAACTTTACAAAATCAGGCAGCTGGCTGGATTTTTGCCTGCTGGCTATAGATTGTTAATCCCTGTAGTTGCTTAGCGGCAGAGGTTTTCTGGCCTCTCCTATACTTAAAAATAATTTTGAAATTATTATTTTTAATATTATTAGAACTAAAATTATTATTTTATATATATATACATATATATATCAATATTACTATCATTCCCAAACACTTTGTTAAAATTAAGCATTTGACATTTTCACCCCCTGTGACTAGGCATCAAGGGAGTAGGGGAATGTTAATAGAAGTGGGTTAACTTCCTTTTTCAGAATGGTTCAGTCTCTCAAGAGGGAAAGACTTCATGCTTCAATATAGTTTGAACCAGAAATTGGTCTCTATTTTGATTTTTTTTCTATTCTACTGCAGATGCCTTATCTCTGGATAGTTTTACAGCAGTTCCAACCCTGGAATCAACACCCTTCTCAGGTGTAGCCAACCGAATCCATGCTTTGTGTGAAAGGCCCACATATGGAGAAGTAAAGGATGGTGCTTTGGATGTAACAAGACAGCACAAGTAGGTTGAGAGCAAAATTTACTTACTCTACTCCTCATGGGTGGGCTATTCACATTGTCTTACATTTTAATTGGTTGGATTTTTATAACTTGAGATCACACCTTTATTGTGGAACTTCTCTAACTTCCTAAAAATTTACAGTTTCTTTTTCTTTTTTTTTTTTGACGTGGAATCTTGCTCTCTTGCCCAGACTGGAGTGCAGTGATGCAATCTCAGCTCACTGCAACCTTTGCCTCCCAAGTTCAAGCAATTCTTATGCTTCAGCCTTCGAAGTAGCTAGGACTATAGACGCATACCGTCATGCCCAGCTAATTTTTGTATTTTTAGTAGAGATGGGGTTTCACCATGTTGGCCAGGCTGGTCTCTAACTCCTGGCCTCAAGTGATCCACCCTCCTTGGCCTCCCAAAGTGCTGGAATTACAGGCATGAGCCACCACACCCAGCTGAAAATTTACAATTTTGAGATAAAGTTATTGATGTAGTTTTCTTGGAGTGTAGTTTTCTTGCTTTTCTTGAATTTCATAACATCCAGTCTAATGTTTAAAAGACAAATTAGACTACTTAAGATGTTTCTAATTTTTAGGAATATACCATAGACTGCTAAGTTAACATAGGTAGGTTCTGATCATCATTCTCTTTCTTTCACACTCAAGGTTAACACATCTTTGGGAACCTCTCCTTCTACCTGCACGCTACCCTCTTCCTCTTTAAGTACATGGACTAATCTTCCAATCTAAAGGAAAAACACACTCACCAGTGGAGTGTTTTTTCCTACTGTAGTCTCAGCGCCACCCTTCCTATACCAGATGTGTGGGGTTTTTTCCCCCACACTCCAAGCAATTTTCTACACATCAATCACTTCTCCAGCAGACATGAAATGGGCGTCCAGTAATTCAGTTCAATTCCAACATTATCTATCTGGAAACAGCATCATATTCCACAGGTTAAGGGCTCAGTCCCACAAGGTTGTCCCCTACTTCAGATGCCACTTGCAAGTCCCAGACTGTGACCTGTGCTTCTGAGCAACTCTCTATGAATTGGGGGTTCCCGTGACCCCCTTCTTGGGTTCAAATAATTTGCTACAGTAGCTCACAGAACTCAGGGAAACACTTTACTTACATTTACCCACTTACTACAAAGTTTATTTTATTTATTTATTTATTTATTTTTTGGAGACAGAGCCTCACTCTGTCACCCAGACTGGAATACAATAGTGATTTGGGCTCACTACAACCTCGACTTCCTGGGCTCAGGTGATATCTCACCTCAGCCTTTTGAGTAGCTAAGACCACAGGTACCTACCACCACACCCAGCTAATTTTTGTTTTTTGTTTTTTGTTTTAAGACAGAGTCTCACTCAGTTGCCCAGGCTAGATTTGCAGTGGTGCAATCTCAGCTCATTGCAATGACCTGAAGTGGTGCGATCTTGGCTCTCTGCAACCTCTGCCTCCTGGGTTCAAATGATTCTCCTGCCTCAGCCTCCCAAGTAGCTGGGATTACAGGCACATGCCATCCCACCAGGCTGATTTTTGTATTTTTAATAGAGACAAGGTTTCACCATGTTTGACAGTCTGATCTTGAACTGCTGACCTCAGATTATCCGCCCACCTCAGCCTTCCAAAGTGCTGGGGTTACAGGTATGAGCCACTGCACCCAGCCTTGTATTTTTCATAGAGACAGTTTCTCTGTGTTGCCCAGGCTGGTTTTGAACTCCTGGGCTCAAGTGATCCTCCCATCTCAGCCTCCCAGGCATGAGCCACTGTGCCAGGTGACAAAATCTGTTTTAAAGGATACAAATGAACAGCCAGATGAAGAGATATGCTGGGGAGGTTTGAAAATGTCTCAAGCACAGGAGGGTCTATCTTTGTGGAGTTGGGGTGTGTCATCCTCTCCGAACATGGCTATGTTTCAGTTCAGCAAATCAGAAGCTTTCCAAGTGTTGTCCTTTAGGGTTTTTATGGAGGCTTTACTAGACACAGTTAATTAAATCATTGGCAATTGGTGGTCGGCTCAGCCCCTCTCCCTTCCCGGGAGCTTGGCGGGGTAAAGTCGAAAGTTTCAGTCCTCAAACCACAGATTGGTTCCCCTGGCAACCCTAAGGCTATCCAGAAGCCCACCAAGAGATACGTCTTTGGAACAGAAGATGCTACTACTACCTAGGAAATTTCAGGAGATTCAGGAGCTCTGCGTCAAACACTCCTGTCACTCAGGAAATTACAAAGATCTTAGGCACTATGTATCAGGAACCATGGTCAGAGACAAAAATATTAGAATAAAGATTCCCCTAGCACCTCTGTCTACAAGGATTTTAGGAGGGTTGTCTCAGGAACTGGGGGCATAGAACAAAACATCAATGACATCCTGCTAAATTAACTTAGACAGGTTTTGATCCTATTTCTATTTCATTCACATTCAAGGTTAACAAGCCGTTGGGAACCTATACCTGTCCCTGCCCTCATCCTCCTTTGGGGCTCATTTGCACCTGCCTTTTTAAGTATACAGACTAATCTTCCTTAGGAAACATTCAGAAATGTCAGTGAATTTTGTGAGGACCTAATCTAACTCAATAAAATTTCCCTTCTGTATTGAGGATGAGGAAGGATGGCTTTGAATTGCAAATGCTTCATTTTCATTTTTGACTGGATTCTCTGTTGTTTGTAACCTCTCTCTGTTGGAGGTGGGAACTCTCTTTCATTATGTCTTACTTAAACCATGAACTTAATTAGAAATTTGATGAAATTGGGACTGGGTGTAGGGGAGTGGGAACTATGTTATCATTTAGTATCTGCTAAAATTTGCAGTTTTTTTGCCTATAGTAAATAACTCTCCTTTCTACTGCCAGGTACCCAGGCCCCACAAGTGGCCCCAACCAAGGAACAAATCTCTCAGGCTGCATCAGGATGAATGATGAGCCAAGTATGGAAGTGAGTATTGGACTGGATTTTAGTTTCATTTTCAGTATTACCATATCCTACTCTTCTATTGGTATTCTTTTTTGCTTTCTTTTTTAATTTTTTAAGTATTATGGATATTCTTATAGCAACTTTGAGTCTGCTATCCCAAAATTCAGATGTATAAGAAATAGCAACCTTTGATTGAAGTAAAGAAATAAAAATTATTTAATTTGATGGCTTTCTACCCTGTGTTTAGTATATATTGTGGATTATATAACCAAAAGGAGATTTCGATGAAATGGACTCAATTTTTGTTCAAGAGGCAGGGTGGTTTGGGACTTAAATTCGCTAATGACTGTAAGAAGCCTCAGATCCCATTGATTCTCCAAGAATTGAGGTCAAGTCTGGATAATCTTTGAGGGGCTAGTACCCTTTGTCAAAAAGACCACAAAGCTGGGCCATGCCCATGACTAGTCATGTAATAATTGGCAAATTTAGGTGTTAATGCCACTTTTCTACCCAAGAAGAGAATAACACTAAAGAACCTGAGAAGGTCACTTAGGTCATCATTGAGGTGTGGTTGGAATGCCTTCCTCAGTCTGCAGCCTGAGCCTTGTGATCTTCTCAATCAAATGGAGCAGGCAGTTCTGTTTTAGAATCTGGCAGTCCATCATTCTTTCTTTTACGTTTTTTTTTTGGAGATGGAGTCTTACTCTGTCACCCAGGCTGGAGTGCAGTAGTGCAATCTCAGCTCACCGCAACCTCTGCCTCCCGGGTTCAAGCGATTCTCTTGCCTCAGCCCCCACCAAGTAGCTGGGACTACAGGTGTGCACCACCATGCCCAGCTAATTTTTTGTATTTTTAGTAGAGATAGTGTTTCACCATGTTAGCCAGGATGGTCTCGATCTCTTGACCTCGTGATCTACCTGCCTCGGCCTCCCAAAGTGCTGGGATTACAGGCATGAGCCACCACCCCCGGCCTCTTTTACGTTTTAATTGAGATATAAATCAACCACCAGACAATTCACTAATTTAAATTACTCACTTAAATGACTTTCAGTATATTCACAGAGTTGTACAATCATCACCACAATCGATTTTAGAGTACTTCAATCACTCCGGAAATAAACTGCATACCCATTGATGGTGTCTCCCTATTTCCTCCTGTCTCAAACCCCTAGCTCTAGGCAACCACTAATCCACTTTCTGTCCTATATATTTGCCTATTCTGGACATCTCACAGAAATGGAATCATACAATATCTGGTCTCCCGTGCCTGGCTTCTTTTAGTTAGCATAAGGTTCTCAAGGTTTGTCCATGTCATAGCATGATATCAGTACTTCATTCATTTTTATGGCTGAATAATATTCCACTGTATAGATACATACCACATTTTGTTTCTCCATGCATCAGCAGATGGGCATTTGAGTTGTTTCTACTTTTTGGCTATTGCGAGTGACAGTATCGTGAACATTAGTGTATCGGTTTTTGCGTAAATACGTTTTTAATTCTTTTGGGCGTATTCCTGTGGCAGAATTACTGCATCATATGGTAACTCTATGTTGAATGTTTTTGAGGAACTGCAGAACAGACTTCCAGGGTGGCTGTATCCTTTTACATTTCCAACAGCAATGTATGAGTATTCCAGTTTCTCTGTATCCTCACTAAATACCTGGCTATTCTTTATTAAAGCTGTCTTTGTGGGTACAAAGTGACACCTCATTGTATTGTTGACTTGCATTTCTCTAATAATTAATAATGTTGAATATCTTTTCATCTGTATATTGGCCATTTGTATAACTTCTTTGGAGATGTGTCTACTCAGATCCTTAGCTCATTTTGAAGATGGGATTATATTTCTTTTTACCGTTGAATTGTACAAGTTGTTGTTGTTCTTCCTGTTAAGTGTGTGTATGGCATTTTTTTTGTTGTTCATAAATACATGTCTGGTTGAGTAGCTAAGAAAAAGAAAAAGGAAATGAATCTATTTTGCTCTTACCTAGAGGCCAAGGCGGGTGGATCCCTTGAGTTCAACAGTTCAAGACCAGCCTGGCCAACATAGTGAAACCCAATCTCTACTAAAAATACAAAAATTAGCCAGGCGTGGTGGTAGGCACCTATAATCCCAGCTACTTGGCAGGCTGAGACAGGAGAATTGCTTGAGCCCAGGAGGCGGAGGTTGCAGTGAGCTGAGATTGTGCCACTATACTCCAGCCTGGGTGACAGAGCAAGAGTTCATCTATAAAAGTAAAAATAAATTTAAAAATATAAAAAATTTTAAAAATATATTTTCCTCTTTCCTAGCAGTTTTTATAAAGTTTTAGTAAAGGAAGTTGAACTTGGAAGCTTACAGGATGTTTGGTTATTAGTAATTTCCCTTTTATCTGGCACTGATTTTACTAAGAAGGAAGAAACAAATATCAGTTGTGTGCCAGGAACTTTGTACAAAACCGTTTCCACATGCCATGTGATTAATCCTCTCCACAATTCTCTGCTTTTTACAAAGGAGGCAACTGAAGTTGAGGGAGTTAAATAACTTGCCCATAATCACTCAGGAAGTAGAAAACCTGAGATTAAAATTCAGATTTGTCTAGCTTCAAAGGATGCATTTTTCATGACCACTCTTATTACACTTAATTTACACATTTTAATCATAATCACTTAGTGTTACCTTGAAAGTGGTTTTTTGGCTAAGAAATGTACTGCCTTTTATATGTAAAAGGACCTCCAAATTGACTCTTATTAGGATATGTGACTGAGTGGTTTTGTCTATAGTCTTGAGACTCATTAAGAAATATGAGCTCGGTTCTGCACGGTAGCTCACGCCTGTAATTCCAGCACTTTGGGAAGCTGAGGTGGGTGGATCACCTGAGGTCAGGAGTTTGAGACCACCCTGGCCAATATAGTGAAACCCCATCTCTACTCAAAATACAAAAATTAGCCAATCATGGTAGCAGGCACTGGTAATCCCAGCTCCTCGAGAGGCTGAGGCAGGAGAATTGCTTGAACCCAGGAGGTGGAGGTTGCAGTGAGCAGAGATTGTGCCACTGCACTCCAGCCTGGGCGACGAGTGAAATTTCATCTCAAAAAACAAAAAAAATAGGCGCTAACATCATAATCGAGCCTCCAATCACATGCTCCTGTAGGTTCCCTGAAGTTTTTCTTACTGTATTCTGTGCTGTTTCTTCTGTAGTTTGCAACAGCCCTGGAATTAGTCTGTTGGCTGTACCTTGTAACTGATACCACCAATTCTCAACCTTCCCATTTCCAGTTTCTGCTCCACTGGAGAATTTCGACAGCCTGGTAACTGTACTCTTTGCCTCTGTCCCTTGTCTTTTGAGAAACCCCCCTCCTACCATCCTTTTATACTCACATCATCTCTTAAGCAAATAGAAAGCTCTCCTTAGAAAACGCTTTTCTAAGCATTCTTGTTGGCAAAAGGACAGGGAATTGGAGTAAATATGAGATATAAATTATTTTAAAAATATGTGTTTATCATTCCAGTGGACCCCCCAAACAATGGGTGTTTTCTTAACTCCTCAGCTCTAAATGATGGATTTTGTCAATCTCTACAGCCTTATTACAAACAGCTTCACCTGGTATTCGAGTCACTCTCTAAACTGGTTGCAATCTATCTTTTTAACCTTTATTTTCCCATCATTGTGTATGGTTGTACCTGTTCCTCAGCCAAACCAGGTAGCTCATACTGTCAGAATATATCACGCAAACCTGTTTGTGCTGTTTTCTTTGCCCAGAACAATATATGCTTTTCCATCTATCAAAATTCCATTCTACTGTCAAGTTCTATTTCAAAATCCTGTAAAAACTTTTTTTGTGGTAGCATAAAATGTTGACATCCAAGGATATCCAGTCCTTGAGGTGGAAATCATAATGAATTAAGAGTAGGGAGATGAAGTTTTTCTGTGGGTTGGCCTCTGTGTGACTCTGGAAGAGCCATGTTTTCAGGCCTGTTTCCTTGTTTCTCAATGATCCCACTCAGAAAAAAACTAAGCAGATTCCCGTCTTTGAGACCCTCGTAACTCTCTGCTCCCCCCATTTCTTGTCAACTGTATGCTGGTTTGCATTGTAGTTACTACTTTCTTATATTTGTTTGTGTATTAGGTGATAAAATGGCTGGACAGTGCCCTTATTTGGCCATGCGCATGTAGCACCCTGCATAGGATTGCATACAGTAGCTGCCATTAATATTTGTTGAATGCCTATTTATTTAGGTTGTACTCACTACAAGGTCAGTTTAAAACACTGACAGCGAGCACTCGACTAGCTTACTGCTTTCTGACTCATTGCTTTAGACCGGTGCTCCTAAGAACTTGAGATTTACTTTCTGTTCCTTCCCCATATTCACAGAGGAAGCTATCTTCTAATATCTTTCCCAGAAGGCACAATGCAAGATAAAAGCGAACATCATTATTCCTAAGCAGGTGTTTGAGAGAGCAGAGAACACTAACAAGATTAATGTCTCAAAAAGAACATCTCATAGTAAGATAATTTGGAGCCCTGTTTGGGACATTCTTGAGAAGAAAAGAACTTCTTTATTGACCCAATAAATTAGTTTATTTGGGATATTTGGGTGTAGTTAGGAAAGAAGGAAACAAATTATTTTCAGTCCTTATCTTTTAGAGATTCATTGTGAAATATTTATGGACAAAAATGTTATGATATCTGGCATTTGCTTCAAAACAAGGCAGGTGTAGGTTTAGAGGGTGAGCGTTTGAAACAAGATTGGCCATAGGTTGGTAATTGTTGAATCTGCATGATGGATATGCCAGGATTCATTAGATACTTAATTTTGTCTACTTTTGTATTTATCTGAAATTTTTCTTAGTAATGGCCTAGAATCTTTACCCACATAGCATAGGCTGTAGAACGAAGCACACCTAGATTCAAGACTGAGTTTATTACTTAGCTGTGTGAACTTGGACACATGGCCTAACCTGTCTGAATTTGCTGTGTCCCCAGTGAAATAAAGACATTGATCTTCATAGTTCTTTTGAGGATTCAAATAAACACACACAAATATATTACATATATACATATATTTCCATATTTCTATATCACTGATTCTGGTCTAACCAGTCCATGGAAACAGACCAAGTAGGTCAGTCATATTTAGAGGCAAGACACTGCCTCTCAGTGCCTTGTTTCCCCACTTGCTGGTGACTAAGAAGGCCTTTCTTTTCATGGAGTCACTTCCCGACATTTCCAGCAATCTCCAGAGGTGCATACCGAATATATCCCTGTGTTCTTCAAGCCTCACTGACTAGTGGCTTCCAAGCAGACTTTTAACCTCTCAAGAAAATGTGGGGCAAGGAAGTTGGTTTCACCACTCACATCTCTGCAGTTCCTTTGGTTTGTTGTCCACGCTGTTCTATGACAACAAAATTAATTCTTTTTCCTTCTACTATACTTCAGTCTCAGCTCTGACCCCACCAAGATACTCTGTAACGTGTGCAAAATACCTGGATCATAGTAAACACTCGAAAAGAAAATTAGCTGCTCATATCACCCAGAATCAGAATTATCAGCAGCATGAAGGCAGAGGATATCTTGAAACAGGCCAATGATCTGTAGATGAGTTTCTCTGTTTTTCTTTTGGCCGTTAAAAAAAAATTACCTATACCAAATATTAAGTGTCTTGTCTGTCTTTGAGTTATCCTTCATGTTATTACATGTTTTTGTCTAAGATATACTATCACTGGGAGGAGGTGATTTCTTAAGGCCAAGAACAAAATCAATTTAAAAATATCTCAGATGTTCTGGCCATGGTCTATCCTGTTCTTTCAAGTTGTGTGTGGGTGCAGCATTAATAACCTTGGAGAATAAATAACATTGCCAGTTGCAAAATTGGAACATGTAGAAGTTGACTGATAACTGTATTATAAATGAACCTCAAAGTGGTGGGTGTGTCCTGTAGATCTGAGGGTGTGGTATACCTTTAGTTAGAACTTTAAAAAAAAAAAAAAAAAAAGCAAACCTATAAGCAAATTTAGCTTTGTTTAGGTTCCAATAGTTCTAATCGTTTAAAATTCAACTTAGCATTCTTCTCTTTTTTTGGGACATTGAAATAGACACTTCGTCAAGTCAGAAGTAAGTCTATATAGACTCTTTTTGTTACTTTTTTGTTCTCAGAAAATCACATTAATTTATTTAACTAAGATCAGTTGCCTAAAATGGATCAAACAGTGAACATTACATTGGAACCATAAATGTTTATTGGTAGAAGTTTTCTGATCACAAAATCTGTAGTTTAGTATTTCATATAAAAGAGCAAAAATAAAATAATCCTGGGAGATTAGGCCAATTAATCATAAAAGTTATTTTTTATTGTTCTTCTTCTATCTAAATATTGAAATAATATTGCCGTGTGTGTGTGTGTGTCACTTGTGTTTGCTGACCCAACCCATGGGAGAATCTGTTTCATTTTTTCCATGAGTACCTTTGCTACCCCACCCTACGTTAGACTCTTGCTGTCAAAAGCAAATGGGCTGGACCATGGGTTTTTCATATAAATGTTATGCAAGTTAATATTTGAATGGCTTGGACAAAGAGCATTCTCCCTGCTCTCTGCTGTTGGCATGTGTTAGATTCATTGACTTGAACCAATCTTCTATATGTAAGTAAATCTCTCATCTGAACTTTCTTTTTCTTACTGATTTTCATTGGTTTTAAATTATATCTAGTAGATTATCTTTCTCACGATCTGTCCAGGTGTCACAGTTGGTGTGTTCTGGTTTAAATAGAGGTGACTTTAGAGGCTGGAAGAAAAGAGCCCAATTGTGGAAAGTTTCTGCCCCAACCCTTTGAAGGCTTCATCTCCAGTTTTCATGAACTGTCATCCTAAATTTGAAACCAGATTTTTAAAAAAAATCTTCTTTACTTTGGTTATTCATGTAAGAAGAAGAAAGAAAAATGTCATTAGACCAAACTTAGGAAAACTGAGGATTGGGGTATGTTGTGTATTGGGTTGTTTTCTGATCACTGAGTTTTATAAAGATGAGTGATTTGAGAATAATATCCAGTTGCTTACCTTGCTACTGTTTCGGAACAATGTAGTAATATATGGCTACTAAACATGGGCAATTTCTCCAAAATCACATAATTAGTTGTTTAATCAATAAATATGTGGTATTTATTGAAAGACTTCTAACTACAGTGTTTCACATCTAAGGCATAGGGCAAAAGAAGGCATAACACAGAGCATTAGAGCAAATGTGGCTGATATGTAACATACTGGAGGCAAACTGTATTTTTACTGTATTTATTACTTTGACTTTACATAATAATTCGCCTTTTTTTTTGAAAAGGTTTGCAGAAATGATGTGCTCCCTTTTCCCCAAATTGGAAACTGGTAAAATGGAATAGAAAATAAGAACTACATTCTCTTTTTCTCTTTCATATTTCTTAAATACAAATATCCATGATCTTGACAGATACAAAATGAAGGCTTTTCTGACAATGGTGTTTTTTAGTTATAGTGTAATAATAAATGTTATTTCATGCCACACATAGTAACAATGTTTTTATATGTGTTAGAATATTATACTTTATTATCATTAAGAAATTCTTACTGATTTTTATGAAATGTTACACTCAATAAAACTGAAGGATATTTAGCTTTCTCCAGTTTTTACAGCTTCCTTTCATTTTCTTTCTTTTTATTTTTTGTAAAGCCAGGTCTTGCTCTGTCACCCAGGCTGGGGTGCAGTGGTGTGATCACAGCTCACTGCAACCTCAACCACCTAGGCTCAAGCAATCCTCCCGTCTCACCCTCCCAAGTAGCTGGGATCACAGATGTGCGCCACTGTGCCCTGCTATTTTTTTTAGTAGATATGGGCTATTGCCATGTTGCTCAGGTTGTTCTCAAACTCCTGGCCTCAAACAGTCCTTCCACCTCAGCCTCCCAAAGTGTTGCGATTACAGGCATGTGCCACCATGCCTAGCTCATTACACACATAACAGTATAGTTAAATAAACATATAAAAATTACTAATACAATTTATTTAAATATTTTAAAAATAGGGCCATTACAATTTAAGGTACAATTTCTCTTTAAAATTTAATTCAGGCTGAGTGTGGTGGTTCACGCCTGTAATCCCAACACTTTGGGAGGCCGAGGCAGGCAAATCAGGAGGACAGGATATCAAGACCATCCTGGACAACATGGTAAAACCCTGTCTCTACCAAAACATTAGCTGGGCATGGTGGTATGCGCCTGTCGTCCCAGCTACTTGGGAGGCTGAGGCAGGGGAAGCGCTTGAACCCTGGAGGCAGAGGTTGCAGTGAGCCAAGATTGTGCCACTGCACTCCAGCCTGTTGACAGAGCAAGAATCTGCCTCAAAAAAAAAAATTAACTTAGATATCCCCACTCTGTTAATTCTTCTCTGTGCATATTATTTTCCTCTGTGGCATGCTGCTTGTAAGTTATAGAGTAGTGTTTGTATTATATATTTCTCTCCTTGCCTGGCCTACATGCTTCTTCAGGATAAGAACTGTGTTTTTGTATATAATCTTTAGCCCTTGTCACTGTTCCTAGCACAAAGTGGAATTTGGATGAAAGTTTATCGAATTAAATTAAACTGATGTCATGAGGAGCTTCATTCATATATGATCTGACCCAAAGTCATTTAAGGCAGAGACAAAATGAAATAAAAAAGGTTGACCAACATCATTGATACAGGAATATTAGGTATAAATTCTTGCTTTGCAAGTTTATTGTGGATTTTTCTAAACATGTGAGGTGAACATCTTACAAGTTTATAGTAAAATCATCGAAAGCCATTTCCTCTCCAATAGCCTGGGTTAGGGTATGCCCGAGTTGGTTTTGTTGACAGTGGAGAGGACACAGTATTTAATTTAGTTCGATATGTGTTTGAAAGCTGGCTCCACCATTCTGACTGGTCTCGGGAAATTACTTTATTTACTGGTCTTCACGTCATTACCTGCAAAAAGTAAATATTTTCTTGCTAAAACCTACTACTAATGTTGTTGGGAGAATTAAATGAGATGATACATTAAAGGGCTCTTGTAGATTTTAATGTGCTAAACCTATATAAGTTGCTATCATTGTACTGGATAAATACAAATTCAGCAAACCCTTAGTAAACCTGTACTCGTCTGTGACTATGGGAGATACTTTCTTGGATTGATTCTAAATACCATGAGTGGTATACAATATTCCCCCAGGGGAACTGATTTTGGGTTGTGACAGTTAATAAGTTCTGCTTGATTATGGAATACCTAAATGCCTAAATGCCTTCTTTTTACCTTGTGCAGGCTTTCGATATGTCTGAATGATTTCAGTTTTAATTTATTGAATTTCAATTTATTTTCTGGACTAAATCAAATAATTACTATACTAGAAAAGCTTGTTATTAGAAAGGAAACTATGTTCTCACTGTATTTTTTGAAAAAGAAAGTTGTACAACCTTAATGCCCTAAAGTCACCCCCAAAACAGGAATTCCTTGTAGGAATTAAGAGGTTCATGTGAAACTTTCCAACACTTGCCCTGGCAGGCTGGGACTATAATTTTGATAAGCTCTTTTTGGGCATCAAGTAATAGGTGCTGACTTAGATGTAATCCTTCAGATCTTTGAGATACGGATTAAGTTTGAAATGCACGACCTTTCTAACTAGAAAACTGAGAGCAGTTTCAAAATCACCAGGTCAAAAATTTTAGGTTGAGTAATATTCGCACACATAGAAATGTTTTATGCCCTTGTAAAATTTTCTGTTTAAAGAAAACTTAAATTTATGAAATAAACTCTATCTGCCCTTTGAGTTTAGAATTTGTTTTGCCCCAAATTTTTATCAGGTTTTCTTTAAATATCAGACTTGTAAATATACTTACTATTGGATTTTTGGGTAGATACAGCTTCGAGGAAGTGTGTATATCCATCTGCCTTATACCGTCCCATTCCCGTATCATTTCCAAAACAGCAGAGTAAATATGGGTTCATTTAGAATTGTATGAAAATGTTTGCTTAAAACAACCTCTTTGGAACGGAAAATGCCAAATTGTTGAACTTATGTCTCCTTTCTTTTTCTTTAAGGAGAATGGTGTTGAACACGTGTGTTCTGAGAGTCTGCTGCAGTCCAGGTTTGCTTGTTTGTGTTGTGTGTGTGAATTTGTATGCATATTTCATTGGTTTTAAGAGAATTATTTGGACCTGACACTCCAATATATTTTTGCTATCTTTCTGGCAGGGAACATTCCTCACTACCGTTACCCAAACCCACTTCATCGACAGACAGTACTATAACTTCAAGTGGTAAGTGGATTTGGAAGTAATATTAAAATAGAGTGTTAGTATTATAGCTTTCAGCTCGATGTCCTGTGGCCTGCTGGGGTGTGTGCAAATGAGAAGAACATAGACAAATATTCTTTTTGCATAGTATTCACACCGTTTGTTTCTTCCTGTTGACAGATCCTGCATTAGAAATTCTGAATATGGCTACTTGTGACCTTGACAGTAAGAAAGAGGAGGATACAAGATCAGCTTCTCCCATGATAGAGGCCCAAGGTAAAATGTTGACAGGTGTAAGCATGATTTTCATTCTAAAACACTAACCAAGTCTATAAGCTAGTGAAGCAGCTATCCACACTAGCTCAACAATATTATTTAATATTAATTTTTTGTAAGATAATTCTTATAATTTTGAACATGTAGTCTGCAGAAAAGAAGTCTAAGTGGTAACTAACCATGGGCTTCACATATAAGGATGGTATCAATTTTTTTTTCAATTTTGTAGGCAGAACAAAAATTATGATATATTGTAACAGGACAAATATTACCTATGGCAAAGATTGACTAGAATTTACTGGTTTTCAACCGTGGCACAGAAGAAACATCACCGGCTTAGGAAATTCTTGGAATCCTAGTTTAAATTTATCAGGTTAGAAGGATGGAGCAATTAGCCACAGTCCACTTGGAGGCAAAAGAACTAACCAGGTGGTTTGTTAGGTCCTTTTCTGCTACTTGGCTCTGAAAACAAAGTAGTTATTCTCCACCATTCTCAGTGAGACCCCACTTTAGTGGACATTAATGGGAGGAATAGGCTCTAATTCCCACTTAAAAAAAATCAATGGAGGAAAATTCACTGTGTTGTTTAAAGTCGACATTTAAGTTTGAGATACAGGTGCTAAACTAGAATAGTCACAAAATTGCTGAAATGGAATCCATTTCGTGGGTTAATTACAGAATGTCTCTATATTCCACCTCACATTGAATAAGTAAATCTTTTAAGTAAAGATACACCAAGGTTCCATTTTTCACCTATGATATAGACAAAGATGCACAAGTTTGATCACACTCTCTTGGTAAAGTTGTAAGGGCAAAAGAAAAGAGTGCCATAGGAAATGTAACTTTTTGTAACTATAGCAGTCGCCTTTTATTCATTGGGGCTACAGTCCAAGACCCCCAGTGGCTTCCCAAAACTAATGATAGTGCCAAACCCTATATACACTATGTTTTTGCCTATATAGACACACCTACAATAAGTTAAATTTGTTAATTAGACATTAACAACAATAACCAGTAATAGAACAATTTTGACAATATATTGTAATAAAAGTTAGGTGAATGTGGTCTCTCTCTCTCTCTCAAAATATATTATTGTAGGTAATATTTTCAGACCATGGTTGACAGTAGGTAACTGAAACCGCAGAAAGTGAAACCTTGGATAAGGGAGGATTACTGTAATATGAAGAAAAATGTTCTAATATCTATCAAAATGTTAAACGTATATATCCACTGATACAACTACTCATTTTCTAGGAATTTATCCTATAGATAATATGTACACACATCCCAAATGACATATGCAAAAGCTTATATATTGCAGCATTGTCTGTAATGACAAAATGTTAGAATCAAGTTAGAACTTCTACCAATAGAAGATTATATTTTGGCATATCCATGTAATGAAATGCTAATTTGCAGGTATAAAAACATGAATAAGGAGACTTTTTTTCTTACAATAATATAAGAGGACTACTGTTTCTTCAGGAAGGAAGTACAGAATGTTATGTATAGTGTACAAAATTTTGTTAAAAAAGGACAGAAAAACTTGGGTTTTGGTGTAGGTGGGGACAGCCTTACTCTGTTGCCCAGGCTGGAGTACAGTGTTAACAATCACAGCTCACTGCAGCCTGGAAGTCCTGGGCTCAAGCCATTCTCCTGTCCCAGTTTCCTCAGTAGTTGGGATTACGGGTGCAAGCCATCACGTTCGACTAATTTAAAAAAAATGTGAAGTTGGGGTCTCACTGTGTTTCCTAGGCTGGTCTCAAAGAAAAAGTGTTTATGTATGCATAAAATACCCCTGGAAAGCTAGACAAAAATTAATAACATTGTGTCTAGGGAGATAAACTGGATTTCTGGAAGTCATGGATGGGAGGAAAAATTTTCACTGTAAAACATTTTTACACTCTTTGATTTATGAGCTGTATGAATCTACTATTTGTCCTAAAAATTTATTTTTAACTAAAATAAAGGCTGGTCACATGGCTTATGCCTATAATCTCCGAACTTTGGGAGGCTGAGGCAGCAGGACTTTTTGAACTCAGGAGTTCAAGACCAGCCTGGGCAACATGGTGAAACCCCGTCTATGCAAAAAACACAAAAATTAGCTGGGCATGATGGTGCATGGCTGCAGTCCCAGTTACTTGGGAGGCTGAGGTGGTAGGATTACTTGAGCCCAGGAAGCAGAGGTCTCAGGGAGGTGAGTTTGAGTCATTGCACTCCAGCCTGGGTAGCAGAGTGAGACCCTCTGAAAAAAAAAAACAAAAACACCTAAAATAAGATTTTCATAGGCAAAAAAAATTGTATAGCTGTGAAGAAACTGCTTACCATTTTATTCTTATTTCCATATAAATTTTACAAATATAATACACACTTTAAATACTAAAACATATTTGTATCTGCTGACCTTTGTGCCCGCAGTGAACTAAATGTAGGACAATGGATTGAGTAAACATGAGAATAATTATCCGGTACATATCAGTACAAATAAAGTACATAAAAATAAACAAAAATTACCAAAAGGAATGGCACAAGTTAAAAGTGCGTCTTTTCTTCTTAGTTTCATGACATTTTATTTAGAAAGGTACCATGTTTTAGAAGGATATCCTACTTTTTGTTATCAGCCTTGCATATATAATTTTGAAAGAAGACTTGTAAAGCTATTTAAAAAGCTACTATGTTACTAATTGTTCATCTTTCTGCCATCCATTTTTTATTATGCCAGTAATGTGTTCCGTTAAAAAACACAGCATCAGCCTAAAAAGGATTTTTAAGAAAATCCTACTCTTTGAAGGCCATTTATACAGATGTTCATTTCTTTTAAGGAGTCTTCTCTGGCCGTAGCTGCTCCATCCCAATTCTGAGTCAATGGGCACGTATACATTTTTTGTAGTTCATAATTTGTCTCATATGTTAAGACCTTTGTCAGTTACTGGTCAGTCCATATTGCCACTCTCACTATTTTCTCCTCTTTTACTTGTTTCTGCTCCCCCCAACTGTTTTGTGTATTTCCTGTTTCTCATAGGCACAAGTCCAGCTCGTGATATTACTGCATTCGAAGACTCTACAAGTAAGGATAAAACCATATTAAATCTGGTAAGGAAATACGCATGTTCACAACAAAGGTGATGATATCTCACACACATCTCTTACAGGGATACCTGTAAGTTTGCAAAGTACTCTTAAAAGTATTATCTCATTTATCCTTTCAAAATATTATGAAATTCATATAATTTAATATTTTATAGGTGAAGTAGTTGAGGCCAAAGTGTTTTTGTGACTTGTCCAAGGTCACACAACAGAGTCAGAGCTAGGACCTCCAAGCTCCAATTTGATTTATCATTCATTCATTCACTCACTCATTTATTCATCAAAAGTCAATTGGAAACAAGCTAACTATTTCTCTGTAGAGGACTGCTTAAATAAATGAATGCATTAATAAATGAAGTTGAATAAAACAGTGATATCTATTCTAATGATATGTTCTAATCAGGTGAAGAAACAGATAATTACTCAATAATTAGAGTGTGTTTCATGATTTGAAAGGAAAAATGCTTGAGATGGCAGGCCAGAAAACATGTCACGGAGGAGGTACCTTGTGAGTGGCATTGGAAGTTCTACAGTTGCATGGTGAAGCTCTATAAAACATAAGGATAGCTGGAAATTATTATAGAAAAGAGTTAAATTCTTTCCTTAAAGAAAAATCTCATTAGGGCCAGAGTGGTGGCTCATGCCTGTAATCCCAGCACTTTGGGAGACTGAGGCGGAAGGATTGCTTGAGACTAAGAGTTTAAAACCAGCCTGGGTAACATAGGGAGACCCTGTTTCTACAAAATATAAAAACAAATCTGCCAGGTATAGTGGTACATGACTGTTGTCCCAGCTATATGGGAGGCCAAGGCAGATGGATCGCTTGGGCCCAGGAGGTTTAGGCTGCAGTGAGCCATGATCGTACCACTGCACTCCAGCCTGAGCAACAGAGTAAGACCCGATCTCAAAAAGAAAAAAAAGAGAAGACTTATTCCCACTTCTGCGAATTAATAATCATTTATGAGTGACTACAGATCCAATTCCATGATTCCTCAAGGGTCTTGTTTATGTCTTGATCTCTCTGTTGTATGTGTGGAGTTTTGTGTGTGTGTGTGTGTGTGTGTGTGTGTGTGTGTGTGTGTGTATTGTTAATTTCTTCTCAACATACAAGCACTGTTCTAGTTAAGCATTTGGTTGCAAAAAACGGAGACCCATACAAGCTAACTCAAGAGGAGGCCATGGCACAGACTTGGAGCAAGAAAGTAGATGAGAATTTTTTAGCATTTCATTCTGAAGCTAGTTAAATGATTAGATATGTGATTTGGAACAATGACATGATATCATTTGTATCCTTCGTAATCCACAGGGGATTGATTCCAAGACCATTTCAGATACCAAAATCAGAGAATACTAAGTTTCTCATATAAAATCGCATAGTATTTGCTTATAACCTAATGAAATGGCAGAGTTTCCTGATTCTCCTTGCAGGACGTGCAACAGTGGTGTGGCTTGCCTGCTTGGTCACCCCACAGCTCAAACCCCTAGGAGGAGCATGCAGACCGGCAGGTATAGAGGCTAGGGTGAGCGCTTTTGGGCTCTGGCCCCTAGGTAGCGTCTAGGGGTGTCTGTGATTCCCAAAGTCCAAGTGGGTGTATGTTACAAAGCTCTTTCAGATTTGCCATCTGCAGACAGCTTGTGTGGTAATTAGCTCAGTGGACCCTCAGCCTTATCATAAGGACAGAAGGCCAATGTGACAGCTTTCTGCATCCTGAGCACTTGCCCAGTGTCCCAAAAGAATCAGATCACACACCAGCTGGAAGGATGAGTGCAAGGTTTATTGAGTGGTGGAAGTGGCTCTCAGTGAGATGGATGGGGAGCTGGAAGGGGGGATCGAGTGGAAAGGTGCTATTCCCCTGGAGTCAGGCTGCCCAGAGGCCAGACTGTTTCCCGACTGTCTCAGGCTGAACTTCCCTTGGTGTCCAGACATCCCTTCTCTTCTCTTTTTCTCTGCCATGTCATTCCACCATTGCTAGTCTGCCAGTCTCCTGGTCTGCTGGTGTTGTGTGCCCGCTAAGGTCTCGGGTTTCTGTTGTCACAGGATGAGGGAGGGGTGTGATGAGCCAGAGTGGTCTTCGAAAATGCAACATTAAGGCACAAAAACAGGAGTACTTTTTCTCACTTAGGTCTGTGCGCACAGGCCTGAGGGTGGAACCCTCACCAGGGTCTCTGCCTTTCTATATCCAGGACGTCCCTGCCCCCATCTTGTATTGCTAACACATCCTCTTATATACTTTACATCATCTCTAGATTACTTATGATACCTAATACAGTGTAAATGCTATGTGAATAGTTATAATGACAAGAAAAGAAATCTGTGTGTTCAGTACAGATACAACCATTGTTGACCTAACTACATTTTATTTTTTTTTTTAGTTAAATCCATAGATGCAAACCCACACATCCAGAGGGCCAGCTGTGTAGGTAGGGGGAGGATATAGTGTTGGCTAGTACATATGCTGAAAATGGTTGTCCCTAGGAAAAAATGAACAGAGGAAAATTCAAGTTCTTTAGTCTTTCATAGTAGACTCTTCTGAGAAAATTCCTTCTCATCTAAAAAAAATTACAGACATAAAGACACTTTTAAAATAATGGATCAATTTGCCATTGGAGGTGGTGGGACTGGTTAGAATACTATGGCAATAATTTAGATGAGATGAAGGTAGTATGAATTTAGTGAAGGTGCAGAAGAGGAGATACATTTGAGAACTATTAAGGGGTAGAATTCACAGAGGATGATGTCATGTCAGGGGTATGGGAAAAGGTAGATACCCAGGCTGATGGCTCAACCTATAGAATGAATAGAATAACATGACAGTAGAGAAGGAGGGAGGAAGAGTAGAATTTGTGGGGTAAAATAAGATCAGTTTCAGACAAGTCAAATTTCAGACTGATCTGAGACATTGATAGTCTGTAAGGAGATTTTATATGTGGCTACACACCCATATTCATAAACTCACCTGTGCAGCTTTTGAAAGCAAACACATATTTGTGAGTTACCAGCAAAAACCCAAGTGTGTGGATGAGATTTCCCGGGGACTGTGGCAGGAAGGAAGGGAGCATTGAGGATAATGGAATCCTGGCTAACTAACTACTGGCGAAGGCAGGGGAGACTGAGAAGGGGCAGTTGTAGTGATGCGGGGCTGGGGCATCATAAGAGGGAAATTGAGGGAAAAAATCCTTCAATAAGGGATGTATAGATCATTTTAGATGCTATTGTAAGGTCAAGTAAGATCAAGACTGAAAAATATCCACTGAATTTGGCAATAGGGAGTTCAGATAGCTGGTGAGAACACTTTCCTTGGAGTGTTGTGTAAAAGGGTAGAGTTGGTAATTGATCATGAATGGGAGAGGAAGAACTGGAAACAGCAGCCACACACAACTCCTTATGTGACCTTAAAACACATCTATATGCAGTAAAAGCCTAACATAACACTGTCTTAGCAGCCATCTTTGTCACAATTTCTCCAAAAACATGTCTAGAAAGCCACATGTGATAGCCCTGTATCACCTACACCTTACCTCTTCAGCCATCCATTCCTACCTCTTCATCAATCCGTGGCACATTCCTTGTCTGCAGACATTCCATGCTACTCAAGTCATGGTGTCATGGTGCCACTCTCCTTCCTTTTTTTTTTTTAATTTTTTTTGAGATGGAATCTCACACTGTTGTCCAGGCTGGAGTGCAGTGGCGTGACCTCAGCTCAGCGCAACCTCTGCCTCCTGGGTTCAAGCGATTCTCCTGCCTCAGCTTCCGAGTACTGCGATTATAGGTCCACACTACCACACCTTTCTAATTTTGTATTTTTAGTAGAGATGGGGTTTCGCCATGTTGGCCAAGCTAGTCTTGAACTCCTGACCTCAGGTGAACCACCCAAGTGCTGGGATTACAGGCTTGAGCCACCATGCCTGGCCATCTCCTTCCTATTCAGAGCACTTGTTTATTTATCTCATTTATTTGGCAATGCATCCTGGTTTGCATTGTTGTAATTCGTGTCATGTTTGCATCTTTTCATCTTTTTGCTTTAACTAGATTAAAAGCCCCCTTGCAGCCAATTTTATTTCCTTCTTAACAGCTTTAAATACTATAGAGCAGGGGACCCCAATCCCTGAGCCAGGGATCAGAACCCATCTGTGGCCTGTTAGGAATTGCACCGCACAGCAGGAGGTGAGAGCAGGCCAGGGAGCAGGACCACCGGAGCTCCGCCTCCTGTCAAATCAGAGGCATTAGATTCCCATGGGAGCACAAACCCTATCGTGAACTATGCAAGCGAGGCATCTAGATTTCATGCTCCTTATGAGAATCTAATACTTGATGATCCGAGGTGGAACAGTTTCATCCTGAAACGATTTCCCCCCACCCCACTGCCACTCCACCCCCGTGGAAAAATTGTCTTCCAGGAAACTGGTGCCTGGTACCAAAAGGATTGGGGAGTGCTGTTGTAGAGTGCTTTTGTCAGAGTAGGCTTAGGAGAGGACAGGAAGTAGGAAAATGACTGGTTATGAAGGATTTCCACTCTGTGTACAGCAACAAAATCTCCTTATGATTTTAGGAAGCCAAAGAGAAACCAGAAACAATAGAAGAACATAAAAATGAACGTGCTTCAGGAGGTAAGGAATGTTTCTCTCAATCCCCATGTGAACTTTTGTTCTCTGCTGCTATTTTTGTGGGTGAAATCTGAGTAAAGGTATGTCACCTACAAATTCTGCATCTCTAGATAAAGTCAGCAAATAGGACCAATTATTGATTCCATTTGTATCATTTTCAAAATGCCACGTTGACTATTTGATCCCAGAAAACTTGTCATAACTGGTGCTCTACTGTGAACTAAGGACCAAGCCAATAGTGGTAGCAAATGCTATGCTCTCCTTTGAGTTCTTTTTTAGTATCCCATCTAAAAGTAAAGCCACTATTTACAGAATAAGTGCTAGTATGCTTTCCTCTTTAGCCTACCTCTATTAGGATGGAATAGTGACTAGCGTTCAGGCTTTGGAGTCACATAGACTCTACATGGGGATCAGTCTCTGACTAGCTATGTGATCTTGGAAAGTTATTTAACCTCAAGTCTCAATTTTCTCATTTGCAAGAGGAAAATGAAGAGAAGAAAAGTACACTTAATTGAGAATATATTCCATGCTAAGAACTAGGCTAACTTCATGTGCCTAGTTTTATTTAGTCCTCCAAATACTATGTGAAGTGGTAAACTGTGGTTCAGTTACATAGCCTGTAAAATGTGGACAATAAAATATCTACAACAGAAGGTTCAATGTGAGCATTGATTAAATTAATATGTATGAATCACTTAGAAAAGTGGCTGGCACAGGCCAGGTGCGGTGGCTCATGCCTGTAATCCCAGCACTTTGGGAGACTGAGGCAGGCATATCATGAGGTCAGGAGTTCAAGACCAGCCTGGCCAACATGGCAAAACCCCATCTCTACTAAAAATACAAAAATTAGCTGAGCATGGTGGCACGTGCCTGCAATCTCAGCTACTCAGGAGGCTAAGGCAGGAGAATCACTTGAACCCAGGAGGTGGAGGTTGCAGTGAACTGAGATTGCACCATTGTACTCTAGCCAGGGCAACAGAGTTAAAAAGAAAAAAAGAAAAGTGCCTGGCACAAAAGTTCTCATAAAAGTTAGCTACTGTTATAAAATATATTATCAATCTTATTTTGTAGATGGCTGAATAAGTTTGTGACTTGTTCAAGATCACACAACTGTAAGAATCAAAGCTCAGATTTAAACCAAGTTTGTTCGACCTTAAATCCAATGCTCTTAATAACTAATGCATTGTCCTTGGTAAAGTTGTCATAAAATCATATGTGTAAAATGCTTTGCTCTGGCACTGGCAATATAATAAAGCCATGGTTGATGCCACGTTTATTGTCACTGTTATTGTTACCAGTATTATTACTACTACTATTCCTGCTACTGCTAATAAAGCCTTGATCCAAAGAAGAACCAGGATACCAGTAGGAGGTTTAGGCTTTTGCCATGGGATCAAGTATAACAAACATGCAGGCCAGGCACGGTGGTTCACACCTGTAATCCCAGCACTTTGGGAGGCCAAGGTGGGTGGATTACCTGAGGTCAGGAGTTCGAGACCAGCCTGGCCAACATGGTGAAACCCCATCTCTACTAAAAATACAAAACTTAGCCAGGTGTGGTGGTGGGCGCCTGTAATCCCAACTACTCGGGGACTGAGGTGGGAGAATCGCTGGAACCCAGGAGGCAGAGGTTGCAGTGAGCCAAGATAGTGCCATTGCACTCCAACCTGGACGGCAAGAGTGAGACCTCATCTTAAAAAAAAAAAAAACAAAAAAAACCATGCAAATGCAAAGATAACAAATTGGGCTATTGCCTGATTCTGACACATCTTTAAGTCTGAAAGACTATTCACATGCTGAGGTATAAACCAATGATTTTAATGTCATTTTGATCCCAGTAGCTTAGCATAACATAATTCAAATGCACACATTATTAGCGGGCTATCATCTCAGACATATTTAAATAAAACACCTTTGTTTAGTAGAGGTATAACATTAGATCAGACATGCTTTTACATGTTAAGTCTTTTTACCCAAATAATACTTTATTGTCTTTTAATAGACTCTGCGGTTTCCCCTCTTCCTGTAACCACTGTGAAATCAGTTAACTTTAGACAAAGTGACAAGTAAGTGCTTCTTCATATAGCATGTTAACATGTTTTAGTTTTCTGTTGTATTATGTTTGAATATGTTTTTTATCTTATCCTACAGCACTTCTGCTAATGAGAAGGAGGTTGAGGTGAGTTTAAAGCAAATTTTTTTCCTTTTAAAAAAGCGTTCCAGGTTAGGCGCAGTGGCTCACACCTGTAATCCCAGCACTTTGGGAGGCCGAGGCAGGCGGATCATAAGGTCAGGACATCGAGACTATCCTGGCCAACATGGTGAAACCCCATCCCTACTAAAAATACAAAAAATTAGCTGGGTGTGGTGGTGCACGCCTGTAGTCCCAGCTGCTTGAGAGGCTGAGACAGAAGAATTGCTTGAACCCGGAGGCAGAGGTTGCAGGGAGCCGAGATCATTCCATTGCACTCCAGCCTGGTGACAGAGTGAGATTTCATCTCAAAAAAAAAAAAATGTTCCAGACTCGCCTGCTACAGTCACTTCATGTTATTGCATAAGCTCTCTTATGGTCAGTGGCTGTTTGGCTTGACAGTGGCTCAGTACAAGTGAAGCCTGTGCATGTCAGCATTATGTTTCCTCTGTATAAAACAGCATTAAACTGAAACACCTGACCGCATCTATTTTTCTCTCCTCACTCTCACGTTATTTTGACAACAGGCAGAATTTCTCAGATTATCTTTGGGATTTAAGTGTGACTGGTTTACCTTGGAGAAGAGAGTGAAGCTTGAAGAGAGGTCCCGTGACTTGGCAGAAGAAAATTTGAAGAAAGAAATCACTAACTGTTTAAAACTATTAGAGGTGAGAATCAGAACATTTGGGGTGTAGACATTTGGTCTAGCCAGGCACAGTGGCTCACACCTATAATCGCAGCACTTTGGGAGGCTGAGGCAAGAGGATGACTTGAGGCCAGGAGTTCAAGATCAGCCTGGGCAACATAGTGGAACCCCGTCTCTACCAAAAACAAAACAAAAAAATCAGCCAGGTGTGGTGGTGCATGCCTGTAGTCCCAGCTACTTGGGAGGCTGAGGCTGGAGGATCATTTGAGCCCGGAAGTTGGAGGCTGCAGGGAGCTATGGTCACACCACTGCACATCAAATTGGGTGACAGAGCGAGACCCTGTCTCAAAAACAGAACAAAAAACACCCACAGAAAACATTTGGTCATATTTTTAATAACATTTTCATAGTTATATATGAAATTACTTGTATGACCCAAACCAGCACCAGGTATGAAGCTCTGCCTGAGCCAAATGTGAATAGAAAGTAAGAATTCAGGATTAGTCTGAAATAAAAGTTTCACTAATAGGAGAGTATCAGCAATAAAATGAAAAATGTCTTTTTAAAGTAGGTGCATGAGTCATCTGCCTTTTCTCTGGATTTTCAAATTTCAGGCAGAAGAGGAATCATGCGGAAAACTGGGCAATAGGAAATAATATCAATTTTAAGCTTCAAAGAAGAGAATTGAGGCTATTTCCATTTATGATTAACTGAGGAAAGAAAATAGTAATTGATTCAGTCTTCCAGATAATGGGCAAGCCTGCTGTAGGGTACTGAGAGAAGAATGGGGGTGCACAGGAGTGTAACAACATTATTCTTCCACATGGTGAAGTTACCATACATTTAGAGATGAGCTGGAAGATTAGTAGGCTTAATTTTGGATGAAGGATATTAAAATTGAGAAACTATGGAAAAGAAACATGTTATTTTTTACTGTGATAAAATATATAACATGAAATTTACCATCTCGAACATTTTCAAGTGCACAATTCAATAGTGTAAGTTTATTTATATTGTTGCAAAATAGATCTTGAAATTCTATACCTGTTGATTGCCCTTTTCCGCCTTACCCCATCCCCTGGTAACCATTAACCTACTGACTCTGTGAATTTGACTACTTCAGTGACTTCGCATAAGTAGATTTATTCAGTATTTGTCTTTTGTAACTGGGTTATTTCACTTAATATAATGTCTTCAAGGCTTATCCATAATATAGCATGTGAGTGGATTTCCTTCCATTTTAAGGCTCAAAAATATTCTCATGTATCTATCAAATTTTGCTTATCTATTCATCCATCAATGGACATTTGGGTTGCATCCACTGCTTGATTATTGTGAATAGTGATGTTTGAAACATAGGTGTACAAATATCTCTTGGAGACCCTGCTTACAGTTCTTTTGAGTATATCTGGACTCAGGAGGGGACTTGCTGGATCATACAGTAGTTCTATTTTTAATTTTTTAGAAACCACTGTACTGTTTTTCATAGTAGCTATATCATTTGACATTATTACCAACAGTGCATAAGGTTCCAGTTTCTCCAGATCTTCACCAACACTTGTTATATTCTGTTTGATTTTATGGTCGTCACCCTAATGGGTGTAAGGTTGTATCTTATTGTGGTTTGGTTTGTATTTCACTAATGATTAATGACATTGTGCATCTTTTCATATGCTTGTTGGCCATTTGTATATCATCTTCAGAAAAATGTCTATTAAAGTCCTTTTCCTATTTTCTTTGAAAAAAATTTATTTCTAAAAATACAGTTTCAGGGCTGGGCACAGTGGCTCACTCCTGTAATTTCAGCACTTCAGGAAGCTGAGGTGGACAGATCACCTGAGGTCAGGAGCTCGAGATCAGCCTGGTCAACGTGGTGAAACCCGTTCTCTATTATAAATACAAAAATTAACTGGGGTCAGGCACGATGGATGGCTCACACCTGTAATCCCAGCACTTTGGGAGGCCAAGCTGGGCAGATCACCTGAGGTCAGGAGTTTGAAACCAGCCTGGCCAACATGGTGAAACCCAGTCTCTACAAAAAATACAAAAATTAGCCAGGTGTGGTGGTGGGTGCCTGTAATTCCAGCTACTTAGGACCCTAAAACAGGAGAATCACTTGAACTCAGGAGGCGAAGGTTGCAGTGAGCTGAGACAGTGCCACTCCAACTCCAGCCTGGGCAATAGAGTGAGACTCCGTCTCAAAAACAAAAAAAAACTGGGTGTGGTAGCATGCACCTGTAATCCCAGCTACTCGGGAAGCTGAGACAAGAGAATCGCTTGAACCTGGGAAATGGAGGTTGCAGTGAGCCGAGATCGCACCGTTGCACTCCAGCTTAGGTGACAGCAAGACTCTACCTCAAAAAAAAAAAAAATTGCAGTTTCAGAAGGTAACATAGTAGCATGAGACTAATCTTTCTGTACGCACATTTTAGTAGACTGCTCTCTTACCTGGTAGCTTCTCTCATTGATGGCTGATATTTTACAGATGGTTTTCAGCTCCCAAAAGTGTTCTTGCTTTAATTAACAGACCTGGGAGGCTGGATGAATCATGTTTCCTTTACGTTTGGTTCTTTCTCCTGAACATCTGAATACTTCTGATAAGGCTGTTTTAAATTAGATAAGAAATAGCTGTATCCCTAAGGGAAGACTCTTTTCCCCTTAAGTTCTTAATATTTTGTTTGTAGTTGTTTCAGTTGTGGCTCTAACCAAAGCAGTTCATCCTGGCCTTCGGTCAAACACTGTCTTTTCTTTTTTATATCTGAAATCATCTCAGCATTCTTCCTTTCCAGATTTTTCAGTATGTGGACTTCCTTAAGCATTTTTATGAGTTCTTCCTGAATATTAAAGTAAAATTTATTGATGGCTTTCTTACAAATTTTAGATTCTGTTCTGTGTTTATGCTGTACGAGGGTTTTCTCAAATGCAGGCAAAACAGTTCCATGATGTCACTGATTTTCTTTCCTTCTAGACACCAAATATGCACGATGTTGGAAATATCTGAGCCTATGGCTTCACTTCTTGATTTCTTCTTTTGCCACAAAATATATTTCCTTTTTTCTGAGTTTTTGCTTGACCTTCTGTTGTCAGTGTGTCTTTTTCAACAGAAGGCTGGGCACTAATGGGTCCTATCTTTTAGAAGTGACTGAGTCAGCCGGTTTCTCTGAAAGGTCTGAAGATGCTGTGGTTAGGATAGGCTCGTGTTGTTGGGTCCTTATTTTCTCCACTGATTTAACTTTTCTCACGTCATTTTCTTCAGTGCTTTCAGACTCATCGCTAATAGGTTTGAGTTTTCTTCCTGGCTTTTCTGCACTCATTTTTATTATTCGTTTTCACTTCTTCCATTTTCAGAAGTGCTTGAGCCTCTTTTTTCTTCTTTTCCTGGAGGAGTTGAAGGGATAGATAATCCATAATATTTGGAGAATTCTTCATTGGCATACATAGACAGGCTGTGTAAAGGAGGATCAAAGGTTTCATAAGGTTCTTCATCTTTCTTATCTTCACCAAGACACAGGATGTCTTTCCATTTATTTGTATCTTCTTAAGACAGCAGATTAGGAAAGTCAAACACATTGGTAGGCTTTCAGTTTTGATCAGCTTTATCTTTCACAAAATGTGTTCTTCATAAAATGTTCTTTGATTGTTATGGACCTGCATGCCTGGGAGGCTGCAGTCAATGTGGCAGGGCTATCAGGCCACTCTCTTTCCATTTTTAAATTGAGTTATTTGGATTTTTAATTGTTGAGTTGTAGGAGTTCTTTATATATTGTGGATATTAACCCCTTATCAGTTGTATAGTTTGAAAATATTTTCTCCCATTCTATAAGTTACTTTTTGTTGTAACTTATAAAATGTGTTGACTGGGTCTTTTGATGCATAAAGACTTCTAAATTTCATGTAGTTCCATTTGTCTATTTTCACTTTTGTTGTCTGTGCTTTTGGTGTCATATCCAGGAAATCATTGCCAAATCCAGTGTCTTGAAGGTTCTGCCTTATGTTTTCTTCTATGAGTTTTCTAGTTTGGGGTCTTACTTTTAGGTATTTAATCCATTTTGTGTTAATTTTTATACATGATGTAAGATAAGGGTCCAACATCATTCTTTTGCATGTGGATATCAGGTTTTCTCAGCAACATCATGTTAAAGAGACCAGCCTTTCCTCATTGTGCATTCTTGGCACCTGGTTGAAGATCATTTGTTAATACACACTTATTTTCGGGCTTTTAATTCTATTCCATTACTCTATATGTCTGTTTTTATTCCAGTACCACACTGTTTTAATCATTGTAGCACTGTAATATGTTTTAAAATTAGGAAGTGTGAGTCCTACTTTTTCTTTTTCAAAAGCATTTTGGTTATCAGGGTCCCTTTAGATTCCATATTAATTTAGGGATAAATTTTTCTATTTCTGCAAAAAATGCCATTGGGATTTTGAGAGAGACTGCCTTGAATCTGTAGATCACTTTTGGTAGCATAGATATCTTAACAAAATTAGGTCTACCAACCCATGAACACAGGATGTCTTTCCATTTATTTGTGTCTTCTTTAAATTCTTTCAGCAAGAAACGCTGTTTTTCAGTTTTCAGCGTACAATTCTTTTATCTCCTTAGGTTTATTCCTAAGTATTTTATTCATTTTGATGCTATTGTAAAGGGAATTGATTTCTTAATTTCCTTTTTGGAAATTGTTAGTGTGTAGAAAGACTACTAATTTTTTTTGTGTTAATTTTGTACCCTACAGTTTCGTTGAATGTGTGTATTAGTTCTAACAGGTTTTTTTGGTGGAATTTTTTAGTGTTTACTCTGAGATCATGTTATCTACAAACAGAAATAATTTAACTTCTTCCTTTCAGATTTGGGTAACTTTTCATTATTTTCCTTGCCTAACTGTTCTGGCTAGAACTTCCAGGACTATGTTGAATAATAGTGGTGAGAGTGAGATCTTTGCCTTGTTCCTGACCTTAGAGGAATAAGCTTTCAGTCTTTCACCATTGCGTATGATTGTAGTGGGGTTTTCACATATAACTTCTATTACGTTAAGGTAATTTTCTTCTATTTCTAGTTTTTTAAATTAGCACTTCAGTGACATAGTAAAAATAATCTTGGTGGTTTTTATGCATTTTTTGTTAGTATTCCTAGTTTTTGTGTTTTTAATCATAAAAGTGTGTTCAATCTTATCACATGCTTTTTCTGCATCAGTTGAAATGACCATATGGTTTTTGTCCTCCTTTTTGATAATGTGGTATATTATATTGATTGATTTTCACGTGTTAATCCACCCTTACATTAGAGAAATAAATCCTACTTGTACATGATGTATAATCCTTTGAATGTGCTGTTGAATTCAGTCTACTAGTATTTTGTTGAGAATGTTTACATTAATATTTATCAGAGATATTGGTCTGTAGTTTTTTTTTTTCTTGTAACGTCTTTTTCTGGCTTTGGTCTTAAAGTAATGTGGACCTCATAGAATGAGCTTGGAAGTATTCCTCTTCTTCAATTTTTGGGAAGAGTTTTATGAAGATTGGCATTAATTCTTTAAATGTTTGGTAGAATTCCTCAGTGAAGCCATTCAGTCATGGATTTTTCTTTGTTGGGTGATTTTTGATTACTGATTTAATCTTCTTACTAGTTACGGTTTGTTCAGATTCTGTTATCTCTTCATGGCTTAATCCTGGTTGACCATACTCTGTTTTCTAACAATTCACGTCTGTTCTTTCCTTCCCAACTGGAGGTGGTGGTTTAAACCACTGTAAGAAACTGCATGTCTGACAATTGCCATTCTAGTTGGTTAGCAACTCTCTAACTACAATTTATACATATCTATCTATTTCAAAATTGGTTGTCTTTCATTGAGCACAAATGTGCAACAGTTGGCGTCTTTTACCTCTCATATGACAGTATTCCTGGAGAGGATATGTGATTGTCTCCATCCGAAAGATGAGGAAACAGCAAATCAGAAAGGTTGATTTTTTCTTTAGTATTTCTAAAATTATGATGCAATTTACAGTCAATGGTGCCTAATGGTTTTATTGACAACTTTTTCTTTCTTAATGATATACAAAATCATGGTATCTTTTATAATTCATGTTGTTTTAGATTTGGGAAAGTTTTAGAAATTTGCTCACAATCACATAGGTAATGAGCAGTGTCTTGTCTGCTTCCAAATCTATTATTCACTTAATCCTGTCTGTACTCTGGTGAGAAAGATGTTCATCAGGAAGGATGTCATCTTGAATAAAGGGCACAGGATTGAGAAGAAAATTCATAAGGCAATGAGTGTATACTCATCTACCTGGCCCAATCATACCTTATTGTCTGTGGAAGAACAAGCATAGTTGTCAGAGACATTTTTAATTCCAATATCTTTGGTTACATTTCTCAAAATTTCAGCCTATGCTCCTCACATGATACATTCACCTCATTTATAAGCATAATCCCTTTACCATTACCAATTAATTGCAGCCCATCCTATTAGCTGTAAAAGAAAGATGTGAATGCATACAAGGAAGTGGCAAATTTGGGAAGTAAAGAAAGAAGGGATCAAGAATAGACATAAAAGATTTGTGATCACCTGCATATATCTACCCAGTGGACAACAAAGATAATAATATATCAGTATCATTCATTATTGGTCTTTGCTGCTTTGTTTCATCCTCCACCAAAATAATTGAGATTAGAATGTCATTGACATTTGCAACTTAGGCAGTGTGAGACTCACTTGCTGAACACTTGTGTTGGATATCTTTTAATATGTTTGTTTTCTGTACAGTCTTTAACACCTCTGTGTGAAGATGATAACCAGGCACAGGAAATCATTAAGAAGCTGGAGAAGAGTATAAAGTTTCTTAGCCAGTGCACAGCTCGAGTGGCCAGTAGGGCTGAGATGTTGGGAGCCATCAATCAGGTAACCTGTCTTCACTTTTCTAGTTAGAATGAAATTACAAAAAGATTCATTTTTCCTGAGACTATTGATTTTTCATTTCTAGGAATAAGTTTAAAAAAATACTTTTGTTGTATAACACAGAAGTGTTTAAGATAGAAAAAAATGGACTATACAAATAAAAATGTAAAAAACTCTTCTAATAACACGAGCCAGTGACAATCATAAAAATTTTGTGATATATTCTTCAAGATACATAGTATTATAATACAGTGTTTATAATCCCTTATATAGTGTTATAATCTGTGTTTTTATTCATGTAACATAGGCAACTTTCTGTGTGATATAAATATGTACACACATATCACCATTTTATGGTATTCTACTGGTTGAGTGGTTAGAAATTATTTAACCAATTCCTTATATTTAATCATTTCATGATGTTCTTGATATTTTTCTGTTATAAACAATGCTACAGTAAGTATCCTTGTATATGCATCTGTGTGTACTTGTCCTTAGAGAAGCAGAATCCAAAATTTCTTTGTGGACAAATCTGGGGAGATATGATTTTTTTTTTATCTATACCTAAGCAGATTTGTTAAAATATGTTTTCTTAAGAAGGAGAAATTTAATTGTGGTGGTAATTTTAGTTTGATCATTTGTTATACATTTTTACACCTTAGTTCCCTTTTAACCCCTTACTAGAGAATACTGTAATTCTTTGTTTCATTTTACTAAAGTTATATATACACAGTTTTTTTTTAAAAGGTCAATAAGCTCTATAAGCCTAATTTCCCATGATCCAGAGAAACAACTTTCAACTTTTTTGTCTTATTTGTTTGTATTTGCATTCACATTTTTAAATAACATGCTCATGCTATCATTTAGTGATTTATTTTCAGTTTTAGGTATTATCTATTGCTCTCCCACTATGGAGATGAATATTTAGTTCTTTTAGCAATCTCTGCCCATCCCCCTCCCACACACCTTTTCACTGTCCCTCATGCTACAGTTGGCCACCCTGCTTTCCTGGCCAAGCTTATACTCCATGGTTAAACATACTTTTCACTACCTTGCATGACCCCTCAACACTTTTCCTTTTCTTGTTTTGTCTTACTCATTGGGTGAATCTGCAAGTGAATCTGCTTCTCCACCTCTCATGCCTGCATAGCTGGAAAATGCCACATTCCCATACTGACCTGTTTCTCTTTAAATTCATTATCACAAACCTCAAGCGGGTCCTTGGGGCTTCCCTTCACTCACCCTCTTTCTCTTTTAAATATCAATTTCACACCCTTTCCTTTCTCCTCAAATCACTGTCATGTCCTTCCCCATATTCTCTCTCAAACACAGGTAATGACTTTGCTTCCTACCTCCCTGAGGAAACTGGGACAATCAAAGGAAACTGCCACAAGCCCTGAGCCTCCCGGCATGTGAACCCTTACACACTGCCTTGCTCCCGTTCCTAAAGATGCATTGTCTCTAACCCTATCCAAGGCCAGCCTTCCCCCCGAAGATGGGAGCCTTCCCCACTAATTTACTCAGGGGCATAGACCAAATTCTCTTGACTTTTCTCCATTTATGTTTTCTCCGCTCTATTGAACCATTTCTATCAGCACACAAATAATATGTTGTTTTCTAGATGGGAATAACAACACAAAACAAACACAAACAAAATAACCTTTCATCCTTTCCTTCCTGGCCACCACCCTGTTTCTCTGCTCCCATTTACAGCAAACCTCGACAGAATGGTACTCACTGTGCTCAGTTTCTCTCCTCCCAAGTTCTCTCAAACCCACTCTAATCAACCTTTTGCTTCTGCAAAGCAGATTTTGCCAAGGTTACCAGTGACCTCCACATTACCAAATTCCATTTCTCAGTCCTCATCTGTCAGGGCTGATGTCTTCCTCTTCCTGGAAATGCCTTCCTCATTTAGCTTCCAGGTACCATATCCCCCGGCCTTTCTCTATATCACGGGCTGCTCCTTCCAGGCTTCCTGCAGTTCTACACCTTCTCCTGGACCTCTGAATATTGAAGAGCCCTGGGACTCCATTAGTGTGCATTTGATCTCCATGTGCACGCAGTCCCCCTGTGATCCCAGGCAGTCACCTGAGGACTCTCAAATTCGTATGTTTAGCCTATAACCCACTCCCCTGAGCTCCAGACCAGAATATGCTACTGCTGACTCAACAATTCCAATTGGATGTTTGATAAACTCAAACCTAACATTCAAAACTGAACTGTTCATGGTCCTCCACCAAACCTACTCCATGTGTAGCCTCCTTACTTCACTCGAGGGCAGCTCTGTCCTTTCAGTTGCTCAGGCCAAAATGGGGACAGAGGCAGCTGGAGTAATTCGCAACACCTTCCTCTCTCACTTCACATTAAATCCTACAGAAAATCCTATTGGCTGAACTGTCAGAATACATTCAAAATTCAACCACATATTTCCCTTTCTACTGCTCCCATCTTGATCTCAGCGTCCATTCTGTTTTGTCCAGATTAATGAAACAGGTTTCTATGTGGTCTCCTTGCTTCCATCCAATCCCAGACCCTCCCCCAGCATAGTCTGTTCTTAATAAAGCAGCCAAAATACTGTGTTTAAAATAAAACTTGAGTAGAAAATGTTGATTAGAAAATTTTAATAGTCTATTTGAAATGTATTAACTCACTCATTACATTTTTAAATTGTAGATTGTTACTTTTTGGTTCAATGTCCTAAAGCTCCTCACTTTGAGTAAAAACCAATGTCTTACTGTGGTTTGAAAGGATGTGCGGCTGGGCACGGTGGCTCAGGCCTGTAATCCCAGCACTTTGGGAGCCGAGGCGGGTGGATCACGAGGTCAGGAGTTCGAGACCAGCCTGGCCAACATGGTGAAACCCTGTCTCTACTAGTGGTACTCACCTGTAGTTTCAGCTACTTGGGAGGCTGAGGCAGGAATTGCTTGAACCTGGGAGGTGGAGGTTGCAGTGAGCTGAGATCACGCCACTGCACTCCAGCCTGGGGCAGAGCAAGACTCTGTCTCTAAGAAAGGATGTGCACAATTCCCCTGCCCTCTGCCCTCTTGGTCTCTCTCCTGTGAATGTCCTCCTGGATTATCACATTACAAACCACACCTGTCTCCTTGCTGTTCAGCAGATAGGCCACGCACGCTGCCACCTCAGCCACCCAGCTCTAGCTGTTCCCTCTGCCTAGATTCCTCCTCCTCTAGTTATCTATCTACGTGTCTTGGCCCTCACCCTATTCAAGTCCTGTTCAAATGTCAATTTATAGAATAGCCTACCCTGACTCCCATGATATCCTATGTAAGATTTCAATCTCTCTCTACCCCAGAGCTTCTCATACCTTTTCCTATGTTTTGATTTTCATAGCACTGATCACCTTCTAACATACTATGTGTTCTGACATCTTTATTGTCTGTCTCCTCCTGTTAGAATATAAGCTCCATGAAGGCAGGACTATTTGTATGGTTCACTGCTGTATTCCTCATGTCTAAAATGTACCTAATGCATCACAGGTGGTCAATAAATATTTGTTAAATTGAGTATGTGAAAGCAAAGGCAACAACAAAAATAGACACCATCAAAATTAAGAACTTTTGTGCCTCAATGGACAATATCAAGAAAGTGAAAAGACAATCTCAGAATGGGAGAAAACACTTGGAAATCATATATCTGATAAGAAGCTAGTATACAGAATACATAAAGAACTCTTACAGCAGAACGATAATTTAAAAAATGGGCAAAAGACTTCAATAGACATTTCTTTGAAGAAGATACACAAATGGCCAATAATCAGGTGAAAAGATGCTTAACATCCTTATATATATTAGGGAAATGGAAATCAAAACCACAATGAGGCCAGGCACGGTGGCTCACCCTGTAATTCCAGCACTTTGGGAGGCCAAGGCAGGTGGATGACAAGGGATCAAGACCAGCCTGTCCAACATGGTGAAACCTCCATCTCTACTAAAAATACCAAAATTAGCTGGGCGTGGTGGTGTGCACCTGTAGTCCCAGCTACTCGGGAGGCTGAGGCAGGAGAACTGCTTGAACCCAGGAGGCAGAGATTGCAGTGAGCCAAGATCATGCCACTGTACTCCAGCCTGGGCGACGAGCAAGACTGTCTCAAAAAAAAAAAAAAAAAAAACAAAAAACACCACAATGAGATACCACTTCACACCCACTAGGATGATTATTGTGAAAGAATAAAGGAAGTAAGGAAGGTGGGAAGGAAGAAGGTAGGGAGGGAGGAAGCAAAGAAGGAATAGTGTTGGTGAGGATGTGGGGAGAATGCAAACACTGTACATTGCTGGGAGATGTGAAATGGTTCAGCCACTGTGGAACACAGTTTGGTGGATCCTTAAAAGTTAAACATAGAATTACCGTATGACTCAGCAATTCCATTCCTAGATATATACCCAAAAGAATTGAAAACAGGCACTCAGATACTTGTACACAAATATTTATAGCACTATGAACATTGCAAATTTTTCACTGGGGGTACTCCTAATGTCAGCAGTTATAGGACTTTTATCTTAGAATGTTAGAATCCCCAGAGAAAAACCTTCCAACTGCCTGCCTTGAGGGTGTAACTCTGGCTGCCAGTGTTTGGAAGCTGGAAGGAAGAGGAATAAGGCTGGATCTTCATATTCAATATGAGTATAGATTTTTGCTTAAATCTGTTTTCAGCATGATAGATCCATCATCAACTGTTCTTTCCCAATCTATAGAACCTCAAGTTAACTCTCTCTAGATAGCCAACTGCATATAGTCTTTCACCAAAATAGTGGAGGGAAAATCGCTCTGCTGGCCAGATTAAGGAGGGTTATCTCTGGATCTAATTTTTTTTTTAACATAGACTTTCAACCATTTCTTTTGTTCACATACCCACCTTCAACCTTACTGAGGTGCAACCTATGTCGCTTCTAGGCTTTTCTTACTGCCGTTTTTAGGGTTCAGCTTTTCTACCTTAGTCATTTGCCACTAGTCCTTCTATCCAGCTTTCAAAGTCTTGTTGTCATATTTTCGTTTGCCCTTGTAGATGCATGTCTTTATTAAACGACTTATTGCCATTGTAGTGGGATTTAGGAATGGAATGAAGGTAAATGTGTTTAATCACCATCTTTTAATTGAGAATTGAGAATAGTATTTTCAATGTAAATGTGCTCATTTTTCTCTTGCTAGGAAAGCCGGGTTAGTAAAGCAGTTGAAGTGATGATTCAGCATGTAGAAAACTTGAAGAGGATGTATGCCAAAGAGCACGCTGAATTAGAAGAACTGAAACAGGCCCTTCTGCAGAATGAACGGTCTTTCAATCCTCTTGAAGATGATGGTAATAAAAGTTTAAGATAATTAACAGTATTAGTTATGTTTTTTTACATTCTCCTCTTTTTTGTTCTCTCAGTCTTATTATGACTTTAGTACAGTAAGACTCTACGTTAAGGTTATATTAGAAAAATAATTCATTCCTGTTATTTATATAGCCAAAAGTCAGGTGTCAGAAAACAGGTTGGGAGACATGAAGGGTTCTTTGGTAATGACACCAAAATTTATTAATTTAGATTACTGAGATGACAGAATATGTTTAATCCAACTCATGAAGTTGACCTTAGTGTTCCCCTATTTAGGATACATTAGAATTTCTATACATTAGAAATAACTAATAATATATTAGTTATTTCTCCCATTTAAGGAGAAATAACTTAAATGGGAGCTCTCATCAGCAATAGTTGATTCCTCAAGGAAGGAATGACCCTGGCTCAGTAAGCTGATTGACGAACTGGAAAACAGAGAAACATATGAGGCTATGGGGAATAACATATTGTTTCTATAAATCTTATCATAGTTTTATTTAAAATAAATAATATGAACTTTTCTGAGATTTCTTATTTCAGGAATCTGTTCCCTGTTCTAGAACAGTAACCATATTTGATATTCTCCTGAACTGTACTTTAGATTCCTTTCTCCAGCAGACACTCACGTAGTGCCTACCCTGTGCTAGCTAGGCACTGCGGACACCACAGAGACACGGAGGACTGTATTCCATCGGTTAAGATGGTGATTGTTATGAAGCATGAAATGAATGATAAACAGATACTTATATTGCGCAGTAGTCTCTAAAGTCTTAATAAATCTTTTCTGAATTTTGCTTTACCTTTAAAGAATTAAGACATTGCTTAAACATAAATTGCATGTGCAATAGCTAAAATGTGTAAATGTGTTTTTCCTTTCAGATGACTGCCAAATTAAAAAACGTTCAGCTTCTCTAAACTCCAAGGTAATTACTAATTCACTTAATAAATGTCTAGCAAATACTTACAAGATGGTTTTAAAATGTTATTTGATGCTCCAGGCCTTTATATGTAAATAACAAAATAGTGATTTAAATTCATATAGATGTATTTGTTTATCTAAGTATGCTTTTATGCTTTCTGCTATATTTGTGTATTAATTAAGTATGCCTGGCAGCATGAAGAAAGTCAGTATAATAATGGTTTCTCTCTGCTGTATAAAACTAAAGTTGGAAAGAGGTAACCCAACAATGGCACAGCAGCAATCCTGAGGGACCAGCCTCCTTTCTTGCTGCCTCACTACCCTCAGCCCTTGGCTTCTGTCTCAGGGTCTAAGATGTCTACTTTAGATCCAGGCACCACGCCCTCATCACTACATCATCTTATTCCAAGAAAAAGGGAGAAGCAACAAGTGTTCCCTCTCCCTATAAAGACACTCCCTAGAAGTCCAAAATAACATTTCTCTTTCCATTCTTGGTTGCATAGGAGTCTGGAAAGTACGGTTTCTATTTAGGAGGCTGTATGCCTAGCTAAAAATCAGGAGGCTTATTACTAACTAAGAAGGAAGAATGTGACACTGAAGGTCAGCTGGCAGTTTTTGCAACTGTGTAAAAATCAGGATTACATAGATACATAGAATTTTTGAATAAGTGACTTTAAAATCATTCCATACAAATCCCTCTTTTTCACAGATGAGGGAAGAGAAACAAAGAAGTTAAGTGATCAGTTATGATCATGTATCGGTAGGAGCATGATTAGAAACCAAGTTTCTTGGGCCACAGTTTCATACTCTTGATGCTCAACTAATCTATGAAATTAAAGTAGGGATGATGTGGCTTAAGAAAATGATTCACCTGGAACCCTCTTAAATTAGTTTATTTATTACATTTTTAAAAATTTTGTATTCTGATGATGTACTTAAACTTTAAGAACCACACAATATTATATAATGTTTTTCTGTACAAATCTCACGAAACACATTCATTCATTAAAACATGGCAATCCTTAAATGTGTTAAATGGAAAAAATGAAACCATGAACAAAAAAGCTATACACATAGGTGCATATTTATCTCCTCTTGAGTTGGGAGAAATCTTTCTAAGCATAGAAAGATTGGTAGCAAAAGAGACGAATAGATTTGGCTGGATTAACAATAAAAAGTTTTCTGCCAGAAATATGAAAATTCAATATAGACCAAATACAATATAAACAATAATTAATATAGAACAAAGGTGGTAAACATAAACAGGTGGTTCTCAGAGAAGATATATACATGAGTATTTAACATAAAAAAGCAATGTTCAATAGTATTCGAAGTCAAATAATTGCAAACCCAAACAAGAAATATTTGTTTTTATTGGCATAAATTATAATAATCCAACATTGAGTTAGGTGGAATATAAATTGGTAAATTATTTCTGGAAGACAATTTGTCCACAAGAGGGTCCTTTTAAATTATGTCTACTGTCAGCAGTGGTCAAGTGCATGGATGTGCATGTACAAGGATATTCATTGGTGTTGCATACAATGATAAGTTATTGAGAGTTATCTAAATGTACGTTTTTCTCCTTCTGCCAGCCATCTTCTCTTCGAAGAGTGACTATTGCCTCTTTACCCAGAAATATTGGAACTGCAGGAATGGTAAGACAATTCCTAAGTGTTCTTAGTCAAGGGGAAATTCATTTTCATATGGCAGAAAATATAAATGTGTATTTTATCATTTCTTTTAACACTTGAACTTCTAAAGGTGGCTGGGATGGAAAATAATGACCGATTCAGTAGGAGGTCAAGCAGTTGGTAAGTGTAATTTTACAGTTCCTCTTTGGGAACCTTACTATTTTATACTTGGGCTAAACTAAATGAGTGCTCAAATTAAGTGATACAGTAACATTTGATTTGTACAAAGTATAAACAGAATAATTATATAAATTGGTATATAATTATGAAGTTTTTATGATCTGTGAATGTGCCAAGAAAAAAAAATTAGGACATATAGTTTTGTATTTATTTAAGCAGTAGGAAATAAATTGATAATGGCTACAGATGTATTTGATTTGACAAGTGGCTATAATCGTCTTTATTTAGGCGTATTTTGGGGTCAAAGCAGAGTGAACACCGTCCCTCATTACCTCGATTTATTAGCACCTATTCCTGGGCAGATGCTGAAGAAGAAAAATGTGAACTAAAGTAGGTGAAGCTCAGTGTGTTTATTAACCTGACATAAACTGGGGCATAAACAATGGGAATAACTTTTATTCCATGGAGATAAAATAATGCTGTATCATTAAAAAGATAATTCACTGTAAAAAATTTTTATAAACTGTAAAGCACAATAATACATTCACTCTCGTAGCTCTCAGAATGGCAAAGTTTGAGGACTTAAGATAGAAAAGACCCTGGAATTTGCCGTATTTGTGAAGATAATTTTTTTTCCTGTCCAGGTGTCTGTCCATAATGGGGAAAGGTTAATAAAGAGTCACAGAAGTAAAATGTTCATCTATTTATATATATTTTAAAACATGAGATGTATAACATGTATTATATAACATACAGGCAGATATATAACATGTATGTACATCTATCTTCCATTTATGTAAACGAAGGGTAGAGGAAACATGAGATTCTGTATTGCTATCTCTGTATATAGTAAATGAAACAAATACACTTCTATAGAGAAAAATAGAGGGCAAGAAGGAGGATATGCAGAAATGCTAACTCTGAGTCCTTGGGTGACACTGGAAAAACTGCCTAACCTTACTTGGTCTCAGTTTTCACATCTGTTAAAGTGACAGATCTTAAGGAAATGATTTTATGTGTATTTTATACGTTTTCATGAATGCCTACCATGTGATGGACACTCTTCTCAATTCTAAGGAATATAAAGATGAGTTGAGCACAATATGGTGCAACCCTCAAAGAGTTTTTTTTTTTTTTTTTTTTTTTTTTAAGTCCTGGGAGCTTATTGCATGTGTTACAAACTCTTTTCAGATTTAGAATTAATGCAATGAATCTTTTTGAGCTGGTTAGAAAAAAAAGTCAGTTCAAGAGTTTCCTTCAAAAGATTATCTAGTTTTTGCTTTGTGTTAGTATGGTATGATTTCTACTAAGGAAGTCTTTGTAAGCAAAAGACTGAAACCTTGAGAATCTTACAGAAATGCAATTTATTCTGGCTTTTGGGCCTTCTTTTCTTTAAAAACTAAAGTCTATCATATGTATTTCCTATAGATGTTTGAATGAAAGTAAATCTTTGAGACACATTTCTCTTTGACAACTCTCAGGGTATTAAGAGCTTGAGATTTCAAAATTCAAATCCAACTAGGAACTCATCACCAAATATAGTGGAACAATTATGTTTTGTTTAGGTGTAGGAACACCTCTTTAAATAATATCATTTGATTTAAAATACAGTCAATCCAGTTGCTATTTCCTAGTTCACTGAATATTTATTTTAACTAGTCTTTCACTTTAACTAGTTTTACATTGAGAATATTTTCAAAAATATTTTTTAAATTAAGATTTTCAGAGAAAACAAATGAACTCTGATGATACTCCAAGTTAGCACTGATTAGAAATCGTACAGAGAAAGGAATAAAATCAACAATAATGAGAAAAGATTTAACTAAAAAAGAAATATGGTGTCCACATTTGTTATACACATACACACAGGTATATATACATGCCCATATATGAAATATATATACCTATTATTTATATATAATATATACACATAAGCCATATAGTTTTATATACACATATTTGTTATATACTAAACATATAGAATATATACACACATTTTTATATTATAAACTTTGTATAAGTATATAAATATTTATATATGTTTTATATATGTGTATATATAGCATATATTTATATATACTCCACTCCAGCCTAGGCAACAGAGTCAGACTCTGTTAAAAAAGTATGTAAATATATATATACACATTTATATATGTACACATATAAAATGTATTACACAAATGTTTACATATTATATAAAATATATAAATATACACATATTTACATGTGTATACACATTTCTATTATATAAATATGAATAATATGTATATATAATATATAAATATGGGTATGTAGAACATATACACATACATATAGTTTTCTTTGAGACAGACTCTGACTGACTTTGTTGCCTAGGCTGGAGTGCAGTGCTGCAACCATAGCTCACTACAGCCTCCAACTCCAGGGCTCCAGCAATCCCTGGAGTCTTGAGAACCTTCGGAGGAGTCCCCCTCCTTGGGCTCTCAAAATGCTGAGATTAAAGTGTTTAATAGTATGGTTAAACATGCACACCATATATATATGCAGAGAAAGAAATCATAATAATAACATTGGTTAATGATGAGCGGTGAGACTAACTTCTGTATGTTCTTTTTAAATTTCCCCCTTTTTATATATATTTGGCTATAACTTTCTACACAAACATTTTTCTAAATATAGGAAGCTATTTTAAATTTCTATAAATGTTTTAATTATAAATTTGGTGATTTGACTTTTAGAGTTAGATATTTATTGAGTTTCCCCAAAACACAGCAAATATTTGTGAGCCTCTTGAGTTTCAGTCAGATTAGCAGTATTTTATGAATAATTATAGCATATCCTTAGTTTCAAATATTAAAAACAATTTTTATTTACAGAACTAAAGATGACTCAGAGCCACCTGGAGAAGAAATAGTAGAAAGGACAAGGAAGCCAAGTCTTTCTGAAAAGAAAAATCATCCATCAAGGCAGGATGTCTCTTCAGTGTAAGTTATCTACTTGAAAATTCTACCATTTTAGTAGAATGCGAAAGGATGAGGCAGGGCTGACAGTACTCATCTTAACCAAATTACTAAAAGACATGCCAAATTGCTACATTTAAGATGAATAACACACTTTGTATGTCTATAGTAGTTATCCTTGAACCTATGTTAATAAGGTGGCAGGAGAGTTTATAGGAACTTGACTCCAAAACCAGATAGCCTAGGTTCGAATTCTAGCCCTCCAACGAGCTGTGTAACCTGGGCAAGTTCATCCATTTTTGTGCAACAATTTCTTTATAAAGATGCTAATAGTACCCATGTCATTGTGTTGGTGTTACGATTAAATGAATTAGCACATGTAAAATCTTAGTAGTATCTAGCACAGGGTTAACTATTTTCAAAGACTTAATACGTATTATTGGTGGATGTTTTTAAAACAAATAGAGTTTAAATTTTAGTCCTCCTTTATCTGTGGTTTCACTTTTGCAATCCAAAAATAAGTGAATATAGTATAATATTTTGAGAGACCACATTCACATAACTTTTACTGTAATATATTATTATAAATTATTCTGTTATTGTTCATCTTTTACTGTGCCTAATTCATAAATTCAATTTTATTATAGGCATGTATCCATAGGAAAAAACAGTATATATAGGGTTTAGTACTATTTTCAGCTTCAGGCATCCACTGGAGGTCTTGGAGCATACCCACAAGAATAAAGGAGGAGTATTATACACATACACAAGTACAGACACCCCCCTCTACCCAGCAAATCACATGTTTGTTTCCACTGTAGGAATATGTTGTTGCCTTACCTTACTGAAAGAATGAGATACTTGTACGTACTTGCTGGAAGATAATGCCTATATCGCATAATTTTCATATTCTCAGCATAGCACATCATTTCTTTAATCTTAATAATTAATTACAAAGAGTGGAAGGCAGATTGTTTCTAAAACCAAAATGATAAATTATAATTAATATGTAGATTAAAAGGCAGTGTTTGTTAGGGGTATGAAGGGCAGATCACTTGACTGGTGTTGTTAGCAAAAGGAATGTTTCTAATGACAAATTACCGATTACCAAATTCTGTTTGTTTTCCTTATAGTTATCACACGATAGCTTCCTGGGCAACACATCTCAAGTCCTCCATCAGAAAGGCCAATAAGGCCCTCTGGCTTTCTATTGCATTCATTGTACTGTTTGCAGCTTTGATGAGCTTCCTCACAGGCCGATTCTTCCAGAAGTCTGTGGATGCCGCTCCCACACAGGAAGAGGACTCATGGACGTCCCTAGAACATATCTTGTGGCCATTTACCAGACTCCGACACAATGGGCCACCACCAGTGTGACAGCAGGACATCCTAATACATGGATCTTGATTTCGAAGTTTCAGTATCTGAACTTCCTAAATTTGTAACTTTTAGCTGGGAAAGTAAAACATGAAACCAGAGGTTCTCAGAATGACTGTAAGAAAGCTTACATTTCCTCTTTTTGCCTTTATCTCCCCAACTAAAATACAATGGGGAAGAAGTCTATGATCTTTGAATGAGCTTTTTAAGGAAGAAATATATATTGTTTGTTAAATTTTACTGAAATAAAGAATCATTTAAATCTTCACAGAGTGAAAGTTAAGTTAAAATTCTCATCAGGCCAAGTATGCAAAGGAAAAAAATACTTTAAAATAAAACTTGAGTAGAAAATGCTGATTAGTAAAGTAGAAAATGCTGACTAGAAAATTTTAATAGTCTATTTGAAATGTGTTAACTCACTCATTACATTCTGTTACAGAAGTACCTGTCTTTCACTATGCTTGGTTCTTCATACTGAATACAGTTCGTAGGCTGCGGTTAGGAATAGCTGAGCAATCGGGTAGAGAGCAGCATGTGGCACACAGAGTTGACAAACTGACAGCTGGAACTCCTGACTCTCTCCATTGCTTCCTTAGAAGCACAGTCCTTCAGCATGTGATATAAAGTAGAATGAAACTCAGTTTCTTCTTCAAGTGCTTCAGAAAATGCCTCACTCTCTTCCTTGATCTTGAGTCTTTGTGCCCTGTTACCACTAAACATTAAAATGGCCCAATTAGGAGTCTCAGTACATTCTTCAGTAAGGTGTTCCCTCACCTAAAAAAAAAAAAAAAAAAGGGAAATTCAAGCAACTTGTTAATAATTCCTCTTCTATTCAATATTTTGGCAGTAGGTTATTGAAGGGTTCAATTTATCTCCCAGAATTGCAAAGGTTAAAAGAAACAATCTAAGTGTTCTATTATTGGGTATTGAAAAACCATGACACTGTTTATATTTTGGTGATTATGGAGCTTATCCACCTGTATTAATTCATGCAACAAATATTTAGTGCCTGTCATGTGTGAGGTACTATTCTAAGTGCTGGGGATGTAACAGGGAAGGAAAGCACAGAAAAAATATAGATATAAAGCATATATAAATAACAACTGCAACAAAAAAGCCCTGCCCTCAAGGGGCTTTGAGTGGAGGAAACACACAATAAACAAGAAAAACAAATATGGTTGCTTTTTTAGGCCAAAACATTCCTCAGTCAGCTTGTGGAATTTGATGATAAGATAAACTGACCACTACCTGATAACAATAAGAAGGCATCCGAAAATTAAGTTGAAGGACTAACCCTCTCAGAGGAGAGGGCTTATAAGTCAGTCACAAACATATTCATGCTAAAAGCTTCTATTTGTTTTTTTTTTTTAGAGATGGGGGTCTCACTCTGTTGTTCAGGCTGGGGTACAGTTGGTGTGATCATAGCTCACTTCAGCCTCAAACTCCTGGGTTCAAGTGATCCTTCCACCTCAGTTTCCCACATGGCTGGGATTACAGGTGTGAGCCACTGCACCCAGCAAGGCTTCCATTTGTTCTTGAGTCAACTTGCAAAGAGATACAAAAAGACTCTGGCCTGGCTTGAAGTCCATTATTGATACCATAATGGACAACAAAGGCATAAACTTTATATAGTTTGGATTTATATTTTTGACAAAAAAACTTGAAATTTTAGAACGCCATATTGAATGTTAATTTTTTTTTAACCTTTCTAAGAGGGGAAGCCATGGTCTACATTCATTTAGTCTTTGAGTACTTTATCTTCTTTTGGAGGACAAAGTAGTTTTATGGGTTTTTATATATTATACCTTAAATACAACTTTTGTAGAATTACATAGTAGGTTCCACTTGCTCCAACCAAATGCAAAAGCAGAACTTAGTAGGGCCATCTGTCGATAAGCTTTCACTTCTACCAAAGGAACCTGTCAATATATAAACAAACAGAATTGATCTTTGAGCCTCCCAACAAATCTACCTCCATCTTTGGCCTCCTTCAGTCTATTCTCAACACAGAAGGATCCACTTACAATTTTAAGTCAGAGTACATGACTCCTCTCTCAGCACTGGGCAATGGCTTCCCCGTTCTCTGAGAACAGAATCCAAAGTTAACAACTGCAAGGCCCTCTGGCATCCCTACTCCTGACTTCACGTATACCCCATTACCTGCTGATCTCTTTTTCTTCTCCCTTTGCTCTCTCAGTTTCAGCCCCATGGCTTCCTTGGTGTTCCTCCAATCCTCTAGCACACAAGGCCATTCCCTCGGGGCTCTTGCTCCAGTTGTTTACCTGGAAGCTGCTTCCCCAGATAAGCATGTGGCTAAAGTCCCCACCTTTGAGTTTCCTTCGTTTCTCTCTCACAGAGCTGCCCTCCCTGACACCTATTTAATATGGGTGTCATATGGCCTCAACCCCACTAATCCTGATCTATCTTTTCTTTTCTCCATAGCCCTTTTCATCTTAACATACTAATTATTTATTTTTTTATTTTTTTTTCTTCGACTCTGAAGGAAAACAAAGGTAAGGACCTTTGTTTCATTCACCGATGTATTCTAATCATCTAAAATAGTGCCTAGCATGTAGGTGTTCAGCAAAAAATATTTCCTAGCATAGAATATTCTGAAAGCATGAGCAGAACTCTATATTCAACATTGTAGAGTAACAGGCAATTTGAGTTACTAAAACCAAGGGTTTTTTCCTATGCGTATATGTACATACACTTATTATTTCTAAATGTTATACAAATATCTACTTATATTGTCATTTTCTGATACATTCATTAATCTTCTTGAGTATAGAACTCTTCTGCCTACAAATACACTTTTCATGACTAGAAGTTACTTTGTGTCTTGGTATATCGCAAATGTTTACCAAGCATCCACTCTATTCTAGGACTATGCTAGATGCTAGAAGAATCAAAGTTGATTAAGAAATGACCTCCATCCTCAAGAAGCTCATGGTTTAACTTGGAAGGATCCTACTGAACTAAAGTCTTATGAGGAACATGAAGTTCCAGTACATAGACATGGAGGCTCTGCCAAAAAACTAAAGGAAGTGGGTTTTGTACATTAGTGGACCTTGTATTTTTAATTTTGCCTAACTTACCATGTTTGGGAAAGTGCACAGTTATTTACTCTTTTAAGAAATCTTACATAATATCCAGTAATGGAAAAAAGGTATACAGAATGAGAATTGCTTAAACTACCTTTGCACTAAACTGACCACCTGTGGATATGTTCCATTTGTCAATATGAAAATCATACTACAGGCTTACTTGCTTAGGGAAAATTATTAAACTTTAGAGAACCCTGGATTTCTGGTCTTTTCATCTATTTCTAAGTATAATACTGTATAAGTGAATATATAAAACACAGTGTATATAATATTAAATTATAACATTTAATACTTGCTAACATTTTAAATGTCTACTGCATTAAATTTGGAAAGGTTCATTCTTACCTTATTGTTTATAATAACATAAAAATGAGAGTGTTTAGTAGGAAAGATATTCAGTCCAGCTTCTTTCAAAGCAATAATGAAAGGAATAGGAGTCATCCATTTCCCTTCCAAAATAGAGATGTGTTTCTTGTCTCTTAGTTTGATTGAAGATAACATACAGAGGTTTTCCTAGTTTAAATAAAAGAAGCTTTTATGTAAATTTTAAAAATCATTAATTCAGTCTCATTACAGGTGCAGCCTTTAGATGCTTTATACATTTTAAAAAATCATCTATCACCTTATATTAGAAGGAATGCAGGGCATTCTTAGGCCTCATCTGAATGCTCTGACACAAAGTCCCCATGTTACCTTAAGCAGTTTACTCTTTTTGGGCTTCAATCAAGGGAATGGACTAAACTATCTCTCAAGTTTCCTTTTTTATAAGTTATAATATAAGAATATGCATATGTTCACAATGAATTAAAATAGTTACTGGGTAACAATTATGATTGCACTTTTAGGGATCATTCTTTCACACCTGTAAAAGTTAACATAATGAGGCAATATTATCCAGTTTTAAAGTCTGGCAAAGTAAGAGTTTGAAGATGTATGGAATTCACATCTCATTTTCTTTTTATATTAATATATTTCATTTAACCCAATATATCTAAAATATTTCAATATGTAATCAGTATAGAAATTATTAACGAGAGTTTACATTCTTCATACCAAGCACTCAAAATCTGTGTTTATTTTACAGTTAGAGCATGTACTAATTTGGACTAGTCACATGCAGTAGCTACATATGGCTGGTAGCTACCGCATTAGACAGCACAGATCCACTAACCTGAAAATGCACACTGAGCAGTCTTGGGTGTTTCAATTGTCATAGTAATAAGTGAACATTGTGAAGGTGCTTGTATTTTTCCATGAGTCTGAAAGAAGAGTCTAGAGGAACAGTCTTTGCATGGGGGTCGTCAGGGCTGCTGGAATGGTGCAGGGAAGCCTGAAAGGAGGCTCCAGCAATACAATCCCCTTACACAATCACAGAAAGGTCATTTGACCTCCTAACCTCTATGGACCTTAATTTTTCTCTATATAAAATGGGAGGGTAGACCAGAAGCATTTTAAGAGCACTTGTAGCACTAACGATTCTGGGCCTCTCCATCTCTCATCTCATCTAGTTTTAAAAGCAAAGTTTAATAATATTCTAGGCTTTCTGTATTCATGAGGAATTCTGACCTATTATTTCTCTTTCTAAAAACAAGATATATTTTACATATCATAAAATTCACCTATTTCAAGTGTATAATTCAAAGATTTTTAGTAACTTTACAGAGTGGTACATCTATCACCATAAATCTCTTTTCATCCTTCCCAGTAAGATCCCTTATCTCATTTATAGTTAATCCTCATCTACCCTCAGCCCCAGGTAACCACTAATCTACTTTTTTCTCCATAAATTTCAGCCTATGTAGATTCTTTTTTTTTTTTTGAGACAGAGTTTTACTCTGTTGCCCAAGCTGGAGTGCAGTGGTTAAATCTCAGCTCACTGCAACCTCCGCCTTCTGGGTTCAAGTGATTCTCCTGCCTCAGCCTGCCTCCTGAGTAGCTGGGATTACCAGCACGTGCCACCATGCCCAGCTAATTTTTGTATTTTTAGTAGATGTGGGGTTTCACCATGTTGGCCAGGCTGGTCTCGAACTCCTAACCTCAGGTGATCCACCCGCCTTGGCCTCCCAAAGTGCTGGGATTGCAGGTGTGAGCCACCATGCCCGGCCCAGGCTATGGAATTTCTGACTGATGAGCAATAGAGGATTATTCAGAGAGAAACCAACCTCAAAAGAGATTTCAAATGGCTGGATGATAAAAATCAGGTAGCCCCTTTAGGGTGGATCAAAAACTCTAAAATTCATACTGCAATCAGACTCATCGGTTTATCAGTTGATCTATCCTTAATAACTTTAGGGTACAAGTTTGAGTTTGAGCTTTGCTATTTACATGTTATTGCCTATTTAATTATTAAACATTTCATCTGGAAATATAGCTCAAGGTACATTTTCAATGTCATTATAAGACACTTATATTTCAATATATAAATCAGCAGCCATTGATTGCTTTGACAAACTCGTATATCCATCAAAATGGTTTATCTTTGATATGACAATACATAACAGCTATAATAGTTACTCACCTTAATTTGTATTTGAATCTCAGTAAATACCGTAGTCACAGTTAAAAGCACTTTATTTACATCAAGTGGTCTTAGTTCCCATGACTGGTATGGCATGTTAATATGAGCATCTTGAATCAAGGTAAGAGGGCCAAAGGTTTCCAGGCTGAATGTTACAAGTCTTTCTTTTGGTTTGTAGAATACATTGCTGATGCCATCGGTTCTCCAATGTTTACCTTTATAATTAATGAAGAAAATGACACTAGTTTCATTTTTTTCCTATAAAAAAGATGAATCACCAAAAAAATTGCTTTATGTATAAATTGATCTTTCATATTTAGAATAGGATCTCAAAAGAAGGCCAATTTTGCTGAGAGATTTCCCCTGCCTACAGGATCAAGTCCCACCTCCTTGGCATGGTAAGACCTTCAGAATCAAGCTCTGACTCACTTCATTGGCTCCATTCCTTGCCACTTCTCAAGGCAAAAAGTTTTTCTGTTTTCAATCTAACTTTTTTCTTTCTCTAACAACACTGCATGTGTACCTCTGGGCCTCTGTTATACAGTTCTTTCCTCCTACAGTACTCTTCGCTAATCTTTCAGATACATTCTCTTCAACATTTTTTTTTTTGAGACAAAGTCTTGCTCTGTCACCCAGGCTAGAGTGCAATGGCATGATCTCAGCTCACTGCAACCTCCACCTCCAGGTTCAAGCGATTCTCCTGCCTCAGCCTCCCAAGTAGCTGAGACTATAAGTGCCAGCTATTGTGCCCAGCTAATTTTTGTATTTTTAGTAGAGACAGGGTTTCACCACCTTGGCCAGGCTGGTCTCGAAGTCCTGACCTCGTGATCCACCCTCTTCAGATTCCCAAAGTGCTGGGATTACAGGCATGAGCCACCACACCTGGCCTCATCTTTGCTTTAAAATGACTTCAAAATTCATGTGTTTAATGTATACAATTCAATTATCTTTAGTAAATTTACCCAGTTGTGCCACCATCACCACAATCCAGTTTTAGAACATTTTTATCCCCACATTAAGATCCTTATGTTCGTTTACAGTTAATTCCATTTCCACCTCCAGCCCCAGGCAACGATTAATGTACTTCCTGTCTTTAAAGATGTGCCTTTTTCAGACTTTTCACACAGATCCAATAATATGTGGTCTTTTGTTCCTCTTACAACTTAATAATAAAACACAATCTAATTTAAAAGTGGGTAAATGATTTGAATAAACATTTCACCAAAGAAGAGATGAAAGGCTAATAAGTACTTAAAAAGATGATCATTATTATTAGTAATTAGGAACATAAGTTAAAACCACAGGGGGATATTACTTCATAACCACTAGAATGGCTATAATCAAAAAGATAACAAATGTTGTGAACAAACAAGAACCCTCATATACTGCTGTCAGACACGTAAAACGGTACAACAACTTTTAAAAACAATTTGGCAGTTTCTTTGAAAGTTAAATATAAACTCAGCACTCAACCCAGCAATTCTACTTCTAGGTGCATACCTAACATAACTGAAAACATGTCCACACAGAGACTTGCATGCAAATGTTCTCTTCGTCTTTGAGAGCCCTGTTCAATATTCCATCCTGTGAGACGCCTTCCTTTACACTAAAGATTGAGCCATCCCTATCATGCTCTAGAGAGCCCTTTACACCTATGCTAGTACCCCACTACGATGTATTACAATATGGTGTTTTCCCGTCTGCCTCTCCTACAATTTTGAAACTCTCAGAGGAAGAAACTATGCCTCATTTACCTCTGTATTCTTTTTTAGGGGGGTGGTATGGGGGTCATCTTTACAGGACAAATAAACGAACCATTTTCTTCCCAGACCCACTCTCCATTTCTACTTAGCTCTCTTTCCTGTTCTCAGCTGGAGGGTTCTGTGGACTAGTTTTTACTCTTAAATTTCATATAATAAATAAATTACATTCACAAACTTATTTTTAATTCCTCTTTTTGTCTCTACATTAACAAATCATTTTAATTTGTAAGGTAAAAAGTTATTACCTATAAATAAATTCTCCAAATTTCTTGTATTTCTGGACAAAAAGTTTCCCATGGTTTAAAAATTACTAGAGTGGTAAATTACTGCTGTCTAATTACTGAAGTTATAAAGTAAAATTTTGCACGAGTTTATTTCCCTGAATTGTGTGGAATAATTTACCTTGTCTAATTTTAATTTTGTGGGAATCGTTTTTTTTTTTTCAGATGGAGTTTCACTCTTGTCACCCAGACTGGAGTTCAATGGCGCGATCTTGGCTCACTGCTACCTCCACCTCCTGGGTTCAAGTGATTCTCTTGCCTTAGCCTCCGGAGTAGCTAGGATTACAGGCACGTGACACCACACCCAGCTAATTTGCTTTTAGTAGAGATGAGGTTTCACCATGTTGGCCAGGCTGGTCTTGAACTCCTGACCTCCAGTGATCTGCCCTCAGCTCCCAAAGTGCTGGGATTACAGATGTGAGCTACCACGCCTGGTCGTGTGAATAATTTTTAATGTGACAAATATTTAGGAATATTACCATTAAAGTGACACCTCTGAAACAATATCAAAAGAGATATAATTATTCATTTTGATGTATCTTATGGTTTAATATGTTAGAATTTACTGGGTTTTTAAACTTATTTTTTATTTTTAGAGACAAGGTCTCACTCTGTCACCCGCACTGGAGTGCTGGGACAAGATCACAGCTCACTGCAACCTCAGCCTCTTGGGCTCAAGCGATGTTCTCACCTCAGCCTCTGGGGTAGCTGGGACTACAGGCACATGCCACCACACCTGGCTAATTTTTGTATTTTTTGTGGAGATAGGGTTTCTCCATGTTGCCTAGGCTGGTCTTGAACTCCTGAGCTCAAGTAATCTACCCATCTCAGCCTCCCAAAGTGCTAGGATTACAGGCATGAGCCATTGCGACTGGCCTACTGTTTTTAATACATAGACTATTTCTAGAATATAAATAATACATCTTGTAGGCCTGTCTCTACAAACAAAAATGTAGAGCACCAGGACATTCATTAAAAAATTTAAAATGCCAAATATTTAAACTTCTTGGTATAAATTCCTAAATTCTCTGTTCCTAAATTTTCCATAACTAAATAAGTAGATTATGTAAGAGCTCTGTGCCTTAGTGATCTTGTCTGTTCTCAGCTATTACCAAGTATATAAATCACTTCACCAATAGATGGATATAAAACAACCTTAAAAGCAAAGGCATTACTCTTCTCATCTAGGATCCTTAAAACTGCATACATTAACTCACAAGACCAAGATCTTTCAAAATTAGGCAAGCCTACTCCAAAGGAGGTATTTGTTAATGATTAACAAATCATTAGCTTATATCACTGCAGATACTTCTAATTTTATTAATATTTAATTTTTGAATAACCAGTAATGTCCCATGGCGCAAAAATAAAATGTTATAAAAAGGTATACAGTGGCTAGTTTTCCTCTTTCTCAGGTTTCCCATTCGCCCATTCCTCATCCTCAATACTTGTGTGCAACTTATAAATGATTAACATTGAAATAATGAAATATTAATCATCCAAATCTGAACTATTCGGTTATTTCAAAGGAGTAGACTTTTTATCTGTTTTTGATTTGTTAAACTATTTTGGTATTTTCTTTTTTTTCTTCTTGTTTTTGAGACGGAGGGAGTCTCGCCCTGTTGTTGTAGTGCAGTGGCACAATCTCAGCTCACTGCAACCTCCACCTCCTGGATTCAAGCAATTCTCCTGCCTCAGCCTCCCAAGTAGCTAGGACGACAGGCATGCGCCACTATAGCTCATTAATTTTTGTTTTTTTGGTAGAGACAAGGTTTCTCCACGTTGGACAGGCTGGTCTCGGAACTACTGACCTCAGGTGATCCACTTGCCTCGGCCCCCCAAAGTGCTGGGATCACAGGCGTGAGCCACAGCGCCTGGCCTTATTTTGATATTTTCACTAATTTTTGCCTATTTTGTTTTGTTTTGAGACAGAGTCTTGCTCTGTGGCCCAGAGTAGCAGTGGTGCCATCTTGGCTCACTGCAACCTCCGCCTCCCGGGATCAAACTATTGTCCTGCCTCAGCCTGCGGAGTAGCGGAGATGACAGGTGTGCACCACCGCACCCGGCTAGTTTTCTATTTTTAGTAGAGACGAAGTTTCACCATGTTGGCCAGGCTAATCTCAAACTCCTGACCTCAGGTGATCCACCAGCCTCGGCCTCCCAAAGTGCTAGGATTGCAGGCATGAGCCACCGTCCTGGCCTGTTTTGTTTTGTTTTTTTTCCCTTGAGATAGACAGAGTCTCACTCTGTCGCCCAGGATAGAGTGCAGTGGCGCCATGTCAGTTTGTGGCAACCTCCGCCTCCCAGGTTCAAGCAATTCTTATGCCTCAGACTCTCAAGCAGCTGTGATTATAGGCAGGCACCACCATACCCAGCTAATTTTTTAAATTTTTTAGTAGAGAGACAGGATTTCACCATGTTGCCCAGGCTGATCTTGAACTCCTGAGCTCAGGTGATCTACCCGCCTCTGTCTCCCAGAGTGCTGGGATTTACAGGCACAAGTGTGCCCAGACTTTCGCTCGTTTTTAATAAACATAATGATACAATCATAAAGTAATAGTTCATAGACAATGGCAGATACTTTAGGAATAGTTACAACACTCAGCAAATTTTAAACTCCAATCGCTATTCATTTCCATGAAGAACAAACAAAATGAGACCCTAGAATTGGCATAGAAATATGTAAGAAGCTCCGTTAATACACTACACTTTGTTTCAATTTAAGGGTATTATTATCCCTTTTTTGATTACATAATTATAAAAGCTGTACCTTCAGCATCCCACCTTGCAACCATAGGATCCTCAAAAAAGATTACATTCTGATGAACCTGAAGTGTGACCTCTATAGGTGGGAAAGCATTTTCTGTCTCCAAGTCTTCTGTAGTTTCAGGAGGATATGTGTATTTCTGTAATCCTTCTTTGAGTATCTTTTAAAAACGACCAAAACAACATCAAGTTAGTTGACTGGTAATGGTGAAAAATGTAACTAGTACTGAATAAGCTATATAGTTATTTTTAATAAGTACTGCAGTTTGATCCCATTTATATAGAGATTAACAAAATGTCACAACAAAATTTAAAAGATAAATGATTGAGTAAAAAAGTTATTAAATATGAACGTACAGAATTTCCTATGGGCCAGATCATGTGCTGGGGCTTCCTCATCATTTTATTCCTCCAAGAAATCCTAAATGCCTATATTTAACAGGGATGATAACTAAGACTTAGAAAAATCAAGTAACTTGAGAAAGATTGCAAAGTGACTTCAAAGTGTCACCAGAACTCAAAAACTGGTCTATGGGACCCTAAATCACATGCTTTAATACCATGCTAAGGGTGTGTAGGTAAAGAAAGAAACATAGACAACCTATTGAGAAGTATGGAAATGAACAGACGAAAGTGAATTAAGCAGACAGCAGATTTTTCTGGGATAAGAAAGATTTGTGCATTATCTGAATGCAGCAGAGAAGGATCTAGGGAAGAAAGGAAAATTAAAAAATATTAGACAATAGAGGGAAAACTTGGATAAGGCAAGATTCTAGAGGAAAAGTTATTGAAAAAGCCTTGAAAATGAGGAAAGCCTCTTTGTTGCAAGAGAGAAAAACGCCTGTGAAGGAAGATTCTTCAGGTTCAAGAGGAGGGTATGAAGTGGTCTCAAGTCATTGTGACAAAAGTCAAGAACAACAGATCTTTAGATGGATTCTTGAAAACCCCAGCTCAGGCTGGGACCTTCCTATGGATAAAGAGTATATGAAAATTTTACTGGAGTGGGAGGTGATTAGGGCAATAATGGGGGGTGGGAGGGGGAAGGTTGGAAAACACTTCTCAAATACAGGAATGAACCAAAGTCCTTAACGGATTTGATTGCGATGACAAGTGCCCAGTAATCTGTGTACATGTTGTGTTAGGGGAGACAGTGAGAGAGGGTGAGAAGAAAAGAGAGAGACAGGAAGGGTGGGAGAGAGAAAGAGAGGAAGGAAGGAGCAGCCTATAACAACTTAACTGGATATAAATGGTAGCATTCTACAGGAAGCAAGCCACCATGAGGTTAAGTTAAAAATAAACCAAGTCAGTAACAGCGCAAGTGTTACTGCTTATAAACAGTGGTGAGAAACTCATTGAAAGATGATCTAACAACTGTTATCAGTAACTTTACCACTCAAAGTGTGGTCAGTGCATCAGCATTGGCATCATGTGGACTGGTGATTTTCAAACTTCAATGTGCATGTGAATCACCTGGGGATCTTGTTCAACTGCAGATTCAGTAGCTCTGAGGTGCAGCCCAAAATTATGCATTTCTTGCATGTTCCCAGCTGACACTAATGTTGGTGGTACAATGCTATTGATTTAGGACCCCATTTTGTATATTAAGGATTTAGACTAGCGATTTTCAAACTTTAGGGTGTGTTTTCCCAAAACACAGATTGTTAAGCCTTACCTCCGGGTTTCTGATTTAGTAAGTTTGAGGTGGGGCTCATTAATTTGCATTTCTAGCAAATTCCCAGATGATGACAGAGGATGCCGATGCCTCTGCTTGAGGGAACACATATTGACAACCACTGATTCAGACTAGAGCTAGAGTCCACAAGCTATGGTCCCCAATAAAGTTTTATTGGAACATAGCTGTGCCCATTTGTTTACACACAGCAGTTTTAGCGATGCAATGGCAGTTGAGTAACTTCAACAGAGCTGGTAGGGATCTCGAAGCTGAAAATATTTACCATCTGGCTTGTTACAGAAAATGTTTGCCAACCTCTGATCTATCAAGACTATTAATATTAAGGCTAAACTGGCACTAAGAAAACGTAATGATGTAAATTTACAATAAAGTTAACATATATGAATTCTAGTATAAACTTCACATTATTTTAGATTCTTTTAGTATCTGATTCAAATTTTCAATACCAATACATTTAAGACAATTTAAAATTACATTTTTTCCTTTGTGCTTGTTTAGTACGGTAAAGCTCATTAGATGCTAGATAATATGAAATAAAGTAAAAGTGTGAGCAATTATTTTACTTATAAGTTTTGATTCAAGAATCAACCTACTTCCACAATCATCCATCCCTTCACTCGTTTACACTGTGGAGGAAGCTCCAAAACATCCAAGTGGTATATTCCACCCAGAGTTGTGAACTGGCATAAATCCACCATGTCGTCTTCAAAGAATTCTGGCTTTTCAGACGCATTCTCTACCAGCAACAACTGTGCTAAAATTAATCAGATGAACAGTTTCCAAATAGATGACAATAGTTTTGTATGTTCTTAGGAAAGAAATTTAAAAATTCTAATACTGGTAAAGGAAGTGTCTATTCAAGTAGCTACTAAAACTTATCTAAAAGTGGTTAACTCAAATGATTCTAGAGCTGATCTTGGAAGTGGAAATAAGGCATGTGTTCTGGTGGAGTGTAGGGGAGGACTTCATTTTTATTTCATCTACTAACCCATGCATACAGTAAGCAAGTGTTATTATTAAAATGAAAACAGGCTGGGGGTGGTGGTTCATGCCTGCAATTCCAGTTCTTTGGAAGGCTGAGGTGGGTGAATCGCTTGAGCCTAGGAGTTTAAGACTAGCCTGGGCAACATAGCAAGACTCCATCTCTACAAATAATTTAAAAATTAGCCAGGCTGGTGGTGCATGCCTGTGGTCCCAGCTACTCAGGAGGCTGAGGTGGGAGAATTATTGGAGCCTGGGCAGTTGAGGCTACAGTGAGTCATAATCTGCACCACTACACTCCAGCCTGAGCAACAGAGCAAGACCTCATCTCAATTAAAAAAAAAAAAAAAAGAAGAGGAAGAAAGAAAAAGTGAAGGAGAAAAGCCCTGGACATTTCTAAACTATATCCAACTGCTACTTGCCAGGACAAGACTGAATGCAAACACTTGTAAATACCCAGAAGTGTTGAGAGATTTTCAGTTGTGGATGTGTACTTGTGAAAGTTCATTACAACATTGTAATAATAAAAAATTAGAAAAAACCTTACTGTCTATGAATAAGGATTTAAATAATGTTCTATTACTGGATGGAATTATACAACTACTTTAAAAAGTGAGGTTACCAATGAATTCTTAGAATAATGAATATTCATTTATATGAAATAAATATTGTGGTCTATGTATGTAACACTGTTAGGTAGTGAAAAAAGTAATTCTTAACAAAAACATGTGTATAATATAATCCCATGGTTTTATTAGAAATTAAGAGAGGGATAGATTGAGCAAAGAAATCTGTTAACCCTGTTATCTCAGAAAAGGGTTATGAAGAATTTTCACTTTAAACATATTTTTGCAATGTCTGAATTTTCTTAACAATGATCCTATATTTCTTTTGTAAGAAGAAAATCTCAATAAAGTTAAACTCTTAAAATGTAATTTAGAATACCTGCTAAAATGGTTTCACTTAATACTTTCATCTCTAGTTCACATTTTATGGCTTCAGATTCTTCCTCAGCAGAACTCTAAAAAAAGCCACAGACACATGGGTGTGATTGTCAGTGTCTACATAAGCACAGTCATTATCTTTCTGTTCCAGTCCTAACTTCAGATGCCTGGTACCTTAATTCTAGGGTCCAAAACCCCAAACTGACCTCAAAAGCAACACTTTAAAAAGCAATTAAAATAAGGGCGCATCTCCCACAAAACTTCACAAGGGCAAGAGGCTCCCTGTTCAGATTCTCTGCTGAAAAGTCTCAAATGTAAAAGGCGGAGATTAGAAAGCAATGCAAGCTATAAAAAATATTATTTATATTTGCATTTTGGTTTTATCCAGGAGGTAGATTTTGCTTAAATTTGATAATCAGCTCTGATAGAGTCATCCCAAAGCCTGCTTTTGGGTAAGTCTCTCAAGGAAATTAAAGATGTTGCACATCAAGTAATGTAGAAGATAGTACCTCACTGTACTCTAGTGCAGTGAAAAGAATCTAGATTTTATGTCTAAATCTGCCACTAACTTACCTTTCTGAGCAATATGACCTTGAGCCAATCATTTAACTATTTGAGCCTCAAATTCTTGATGTAACAATAACATATTTAGTATTTAACCATGTACCAGACAAATAACACATCTTGCAAACAATCTAAAGAAGTAAGGAACCTGACGCTGAGGGAGATAACTGTTTTAAGGGTAAAATAAGATAACGGAAGAAAAGAATGTGAAGCACTAGATAAATGCAGTATTGCTAGCATAAAAATTGGGGGTAAGACTGCTGGCAAGATGGCCGAATAAGAACAGCTCAGGTGCACAGCTCCCAGCGAGAGTAACGCAGAAGGCAGGTGATCTTCGCATTTCCAGCTGAGGTACCTGGTTCACCTCATTGGGACTGGTTAGACAGTGGGTGCAGGCGAAGGAGGGCAAGCCAAAGCAGGGTGGGGCATCGCTTCATCCAGGAAGCGGAAGGGGCCGGGGAACTCCTCCTTCTAGCTAAGGGAAGCCATTAGGGACTGTTCCCAGCACTCTGGCTCAGATGCTGCATGGTCTTTTCCCATAGTTTTCACAAACCGAAGACCAAGAGATTCCCTCCAGTGACAATAACACCAGTGCCTTGGGTTTCCAGCACAAAACTGGGTGACTCTTTGGGAAGGCACCAAGCTAACTGCAGCAGTTTTTTTTTTTTTTTTCCCTACCCCAGTGGCGCCTGGAACGCTAGTGAGACAGAACCACTCACTCCCCCGAAAAACGGGGCTGAAGCCAGGGAGCCAAGTGATCTGGCTTGGCAGGTCCCACTCCCATGAAGACAAGCAAGCTAAGATCCACTGGCTTGAAATCCTCACAACCAGCACAGCAGTCTGAGCTCAATCTGGGACATTCAAGCTTGGTCGGGGGAGAGGTGTCCACCATTGCTGAGGCTAGGGTAGGCAATTTTAACCTTGCCTGTATAAACAAAGCAAGTTTACACAGGGACTGGGCAGAGTCCACAGCAGCTCAGCAAGGCCTTTGTAGGCAGACTGTGTCACCAGGCACCCTCCTTGCTGGGCAGGGCATCTCTGAAAAAAGGCAGCAGCCCCTCAGGGACTTATAAATAAAGTCCCCACCTTCCTGGGACAGAGCACCTGGGAAAAGGGGCAGTTGTGGATACAGCTTTAGCAGACTTAAATATCCCTGCCTAGAAGCTCTGAAGGGAGCAGCAGATCTCCCAGCACAGCATTTGAGCTCTGATAAGGGACAGACTGCCTCTTCAAGTGGTTCCCTGACCCCCATGTATCCTGACTGGGAGACACTTCCCAGCAGGAGCTGACAGACACCTCATACAGGAGAGGTCTGGCTGGCATCTGACAGGTGCCCTTCTGGGAAGAAGCTACCAGAGGAAGAAACAGGCAACTATCTTTGCTGGTCTGCAGCCCCTGTTGGTTATTCCCAGGCAAGCAGAATCTGGAGTGGACCTCCAGCAAACTCCAGCAGACCTGCAGCAGATGGGCCTGACTGTTAGAAGGAAAACTAATGAACAGAAAGAAATAGTTTTAACATCAACAGAAAGGACATCCACTCAGAGACCCAATCCAAAGGTCACCAACTTCAAAGACCAAAGGTAGATAAACCCATGAAGATGGGAAGAAACCAGTGCAAAAAGGCTGAAAACTCCAAAAACCAGAATGCTTCTTCTCCTCCAAGGGATCACAACTCCTTACCAGCAAGGGAACAAAACTGGATGGAGAATGAGTTTGACGAATTGATAGAAGCAGGTTTCAGAGGGTGAGTAATAAACTTCTCCAAGCTAAAGCAGCATGTTCTAACCCAACGCAAGGAAGCTAAGAACCTTGAAAAAAAGTTAGACGAAATGCTAACTAGAATAACCAGCATAGAGAAGAACATAAACGACCTGATGGAACTGAAAAACACAGCATGAGAACTTCGTGAAGCACACACAAGTTTCAATAGCTGAATCGATTAAGTAGAAGAAAGGAAATCAAAGATTGAAGATCAACTCAATGAAATGAAGCGAGAAGGCAAGAATATAGAAAAAATAGTGAAAAGAAATGAACAAAGCCTCCAAGAAATATGGAATTATGTGAAAAGACCAAATCTACGTTTGATTGGTGTACCTGAAAGTGACGGGGAGAATGGAACCAAGTTGGAAAACACTCTTCAGGATATTATCCAGGAGAACTTCCCCAACCTTGCAAGGCAGGCCAACATTCAAATTCAGGAAACTCAGAGACCACCACAAAGATACTCCTCGAGAAGAGCAACCCCAAGACACATAATTGTCAGATTCACCAGTGTTGAAATGAAACAAAAAATGCTAAGGGCAGCCAGAAAGAAAAGTGGCTTACCCACAAAGGGAAGCCCATCAGACTAACAGCAGATCTCTCAGCAGAAACTCTACAAGCCAGAAGAGAGTGGGGGCCAGTGTTCAACATCTTTAAAGAAAAGAACAACCCATAATTTCATATCCAGCCAAACTAAGCTTCATAAGTGAAGGAGAAATAAAATCCTTTACAGACAAACAACTGCTGAGAGATTTTGTCACCACCAGGCCTACCTTATAAGAGCTCCCGAAGGAAGCACTAAACATGGAAAGGAACAACCAGTACCACGCACTGCAAAAACATACCGAATTGTAAAGACCATTGACACTATGAAGAAACTGCATTAACTAACGGGCAAAACAATCAGTTAGCATCAAAATGGCAGGATCAAATTCACACAGAACCATATTAACCTTAAATGTAAATGGACTAAATGCCCCAATCAAAAGACACAGACTGGCAAATTGGATAGAGTCAAGACCCATCAGTGTGCTGTACTGAGGAGACCTTTCTCACATGCAAAGACACACATAGGTTCAAAATAAAGGGATGGAGGAAGATTTACCAAGCAAATGGAGAGGAAAAAAAAAAAAAAAGCCAGGGTTACAATCCTAGACTCTGATAAAAAAGACTTTAAACCAACAAAGATCAAAAGAGACAAAGGGCATTACATAATAGTAAAAGGATCAATGCAACAAGAAGAGCTAACTATCCTAAATATATATGCACCCAATACAAGAGCACTCAGATACATAAAGCAAGTTCTTAATGACCTACAAAGAGACTTAGTCTCCCACACAATAACAGTGGGAGATTTTAACACCCCACTGTCAATATTAGACAGATCAACGAGACAGAAAATTAACAATGATCTCCAGGACTTGAACTCAGATCTGGACCAAGCAGATCTAATAGACATCTACACAACTCTCCACACCAAATCCACAGAATATATATTCTTGTCAGTACCCCATCACATTTATTTTAAAACTGACCACATAATTGGAAGTAAAACACTCCTCAGCAAATGCAAAAGAATGAAAATCATAACAAACAGTCTCTCAGACCACAGTGCAATCAAATTAGAACTCAGGAAGAAGAAACTCACTCAAAACCACACAACTACATGGAAACTGAACAACCTACTCCTGAATGACTACTGGATAAATAACTAAATGAAGGCAGAAATAAAGATGTTCTTTAAAACCAATGAGAACAAAGACACAACATACCAGAATCTCTGGGACACATTTAAAGCAGTGTCTAGAGGAAAATATATAGCAATAAATGCCCACAAGAGAAACGAGGAAAGATCTAAAATTGACACCCTAATGTCATGATTAAAAGAACTAGAGGAGCAAGATCAAACAAATTCAAAAGCTAGCAGAAGGCAAGAAATAACTAAGATCAGGGCAGAACTAAAGGTGATACAGCCACGAAAAACTCTTCAAAAAATCAATTAATCCAGGAGCTGGTTTTTTGAAAAGATCAACAAAACAGATAGACCACTAGCCAGACTAATAAAGAAGAAAAAAGAGAAGAATCAAATAGATGCAATAAAAAATGATAAAGGAGATATCACCACCAATCCCACACAAAAACAAACCACCATCAGAGAATACTATAAACACCTCTATGCAAATAAACCAGTAAATCTAGAAGAAATGGATAAATTCCTGGACACTTACACCCTCCCAAGACTAAACCAGGAAGAAGCTGAATCCCTGAATAGATCAATAACAAGGTCTGAAATTGAGGCAGCAATTAATAGCCTACCAACCAAAAAAAGTCCAGGACCAGATGGGGTCGCAGCTAAATTCTACCAGAGGTACAAAGAGGAGCTGGCACCATTCCTTCTGAAACTATTCCAAACAATAGAAAAAAAGGAAATCTTCCTAACTCATTTATGAGACCCATACCAAAACCTGGCAGACACACAAGTAGAAAAGAAAATTTCAGGCCAATATCCATGATGAACATTGATGCAAAAATCCTCAATAAAATACTGGCAAATCAAATCCAATAGCACATCAAAAACCTTATCCATCACAATCAAATTGGCTTCATCCCTGGGATGCAAGGCTGGTTCAACATACACAAATCAATAAATGTGATCCATCACATAAACAGAACCAAAGACAAAAACCACATGATTATCTCAAGAGATGCAGAGAAGGCCTTTGACAAAATTCAACAGCCCTCTATGCTAAAAACTCTCAATAAACTAGGTATTGATGGAACGTACCTCAAAATAATAAGAGCTATTTATGACAAACCTACAGCCAATATCATACTAAATGGGCAAAAACTAGAAACGTTCCCTTTGAAAACCGGCACAAGACAAGGACGCCCTCTCTCACCACTCCTATTCAACATAATATTGAAAGTTCTTGCAAAGACAATCAGGCAAGAAAAGGAAATAAAGCATATTCAATTAGGAAAAGAGGAAGTCAAATTGTCTCTATTTGCAGATGACATGACTGTATATTTAGAAGACCCCATCGTCTCAGCCCAAAATATCCTTAAGCTGATAAGGAACTTCAGCAAAGTCTCAGGATACAAAATCAATGTGCAGAAAACACAAGCATGCCTATATACCAATAACACACAAACAGTCAAATCATGAGTGAACTCCCATTCACAACTGGTACAAAGAGAATAAAATAGGAATACAACTAACAAGGGATATGAAGGACCTCTTCAAGGAGAATAAAAACACTGCTCAAGGAAATAAGAGAGGACACAAACAGATGGAAAAACATTCCATGCTCATGGTCAGGAAAAATCAGTATCGAGAAAATGGCCACACTGCCCGAAGTAATTTATAGATTCAATGCTATCCCCATCAAGCTACCATTGACTTTTTCAGACTTGGGAAAAAACACCTTAAAATTTCATATGGAACCACAAGAGAGCCCGCATAGCCAAGACAATCCTAAGCACCCCCCCGCAAAAAAAAAAAAAAACCAAGCTGGAGGCATCACACAACCTGACTTCAAAATTTACAACAAGGCTACAGTAATCAAAATGCATGATACTGGTACCAAAACAGAGATATAGACCAATGGAACAGAACAGAGGCCTCAGAAGTAATGCCACACATCTACAACCATCTGATCTTTGAAAAACCTGACAAAAACAAGCACTGGGGAAAGGATTTCCTATTTAATAAATGGTGTTGGGAAAACTGGCTAGCCATGTGCAGAAAACTGAAACTGGACCCCTTCCTTACACCTTACACAAAAGGTAACTCCAGATGGATTAAAGATTTAAACATAACACTTAACAGTATAAAAACTCTAGAAGAAAACCTAGGCAATACCATTCAGGACATAGACATGGGCAAGGACTTCATGACTAAAACACCAAAAGCAATGGCAACAAAAGCCAAAATAGACAAATAAGATCTAATTAAACTAAAGAGCTTCTGCACAGCAAAATAAACTACTCATTAGAGTGAACCAGCAACCAATAGAATGGGAAAAAACTTTTTGCAATCTACCTATCTGACAAAGAGCTAATATCCAGAATCTACGAAGAACTTAAACACATTTACAAGAAAAAGGCAACCCCGTCAAAAAGTGGGTGAAGGATATGAATAGACACTTCTCAAAAGAAGACATTTATGCAGCCAACAAACATAAGAAAAAAAGCTCATCATCACTGGTCATTAGAGAAATGCAAATCAAAACCATATTGAGATACCATCTCATGCCAGTTAGAATGGTGATCATTAAAAAATCAGGAGACAACAGATGCTAGAGAGGATATGGAGAAATAGGAATGCTTTTACACTGTTGGTGGGAGTGTAAATTAGTTCAACCATTGTGGAAGACAGTGTGGCAATTCCTCAAGGATCTAGAACTAGAAATACCATTTGACCTGGCAATCCCATTACTGGATACATACCCAGATTATAAATCATTCTATTACAAACACACATGCACACGTATGTTTATTGTAGCACTGTTCACAATAGCAAAGACTTGGAACCAACCCAAATGCCCATCAATGATAGACTGGATAAAGAAAATGTGGTGTGTGTGTATATATATATATATATATATATATATATATATATGTATATATACACCATGGAATACTATGCAGCCATAAAAAAGGATGAGTTCATGTCCTTTGCAGGGACATGGATAAAGCTGGAAACCATCATTCTCAGCAAACTGACACAAGAACAGAAAACCAAATACCACATGTTCTCAATCATAAGTGGGTGTTGAACAACGAGAACACATGGAGGCAAGAAGCGGAACATCACACACTGGGGCCTGTCAGCGGGTGGGGAGCTAGGGAAGGGATAGCAGGAGGTGGGGATATAGGGGAGGGATAGCATTAGGAGAAATACCTAATGTAGATGATGGGGTGATAGATGCAGCAAACCACCTATGTAACCAATCTGTACGTTCTGCACATGTACCCCAGAACTTAAAGTATATTAAAAAAAACAGGGAGTGTATGTATGTGTGTGTGCTAATACTTGCAAAATGAATGATATCTAGCAAACTTCATTTGACTTCAGATAGTACCTGTACTTCTGCACAACAGAATAACCTTATAGCAGAGTTCTAGTCAGAAATTTAAAGCTAGTTAATCCCATATCTCTCAACATTCATATGCAGACAAGTCCCCCTCAGTAAACTAGCCTTTCCCATCTTTCGTCACCATAGTGCCCTATGTGTCTTCCTCTTGACCAGTTTTAACACTATTGCATTCTCTGCAAACCCTTTCCATCATGCCTCTGAACCTTCTCCCTTATTCCTTCAAAAATAATTTCATAGAGCTCCTAAATTGTAGCGGCATTGCTAGACACTGGCAATAAAGGACAAGTCCCTGACTTAAGGAACTTCCAGTCTATTAGGGAAGCAAGTAAACAAATGGGTATATTTTTGTGAGTGTTGTAGAAAGTAAGGGATCGACAATAGGAGTACAAGAAAGAAGAGTTGTGTGGGAAAATGGGTGGGTGAAACAGGCAACACTTCTCTTACCTAAAGATGATGAGTTTGAACTAAATTTTTTTAAAACTTTTATTTTAGGTTCGGGGGTACATGTGAAGGCTTGTTGTACAGGCAAACTCATGTCACAGGGGTTTGTTGTACAGATTATTTCATCATCTAGGTACTAAGCTTTGTACCCAATAGTTATTTTTTCTGCTCCTTGCTTTCCTCCCACCCTCCACTCTTAAGTAGACCCCAGTGTCTGTTATTCTCTTGTGTTCATGAGGTCTCATCATTTAGCTCCCACTTATAAGTGAGAACTTGTGGTATTTGGTTTTCTGTTCCTGCATTAGTTTGCTAAGGACAATAGCCTCCAGCTCCATCCATGTTCCTGCAAAAGACATGATCTCATTCTTTCTTATGGCTGCACAGTATTCCATGGAGTATATGCACATTTTCTTTATCCAATCTGTCACTGATTGTCGTTTAGGTTGATTCCATGTTTTTGCTATTGTGAACAGTGCTACAATGAACATTCACATGCAGGTATCTTTATGGTAGAATGATTTATATTCCTCTGGGTATATACTCAGTAATGGGATTGCTGGGTGGAATAGTAGTTCCGCTTTTAGCTCTTTAAGGAATCACCATACTGCTTTCCACAATGGTTGAACTAATTTACACTCCCACCAACAGCATATGTTATTTTTTGACTTTTTAGTAATAGTCATTCTGACTGGCCTGAGATGGTATCTCATTGCGGTTCTGATTTACATTTCTCTAATGATCAGTGATATTAAGCTTCTTTTCATATGCTTCTTGGCCGCATGTATGCCTTCTTTTGAAAAGTGTCTATTCATGTCCTTTGCCCAATTTTTAATGGGGTTGGTTTTTCTCTTGTAAACTTAAGTTCCTTATAGATGTTGGATATTAGACCTTTGTCAGATGCATAGTTTGCAAATCTTTTCTACCATTCTTCAGGCTGTTTGTTTACTCTGTTGATAGTTCCTTTTGCTGTGCAGAAGCTCTTAAGTTTAATTAGATCCCATTTGTCAATTTTTGTTACAATTTTATTTAGTATATTTTTCATGAAATCTTTGCCCATCTTATATCCAGGATTGTATTGCCTGGGTTGTCTTCCAGGGTTTTTATACTGTTAAGTTTTACATTTAAGTTTTTTTTTTTTTTTTGGTTTTGCTTTGTTGCCCAGGCTGGAGTGCAATGGAGCAATCTCTGCTCACTGCAGCCTCCACCTCCTGGGCTCAAGTGATTCTCCTGCTTCAGCCTCCCAGGTATCTGAGATTACAGGCATGTACCACCACACCCAACTAATCTTTTGTATTTTTAGTAAAGATGGGTTTTCACGGTGTTGGCCAGACTGGTCTCAAACTCCTGACCTCAGGTGATCCACCTGCCTTGGCCTCCCAAAGTGCTGGGATTACAGGTGTTAGCCACTGTGCCTGGCTACATTTAAGTCTTTAAACTGTATTGAGTTGATTTTTATAAACAGTATAAGAAAGGGGTCCAGGTTCAATCTTCTGCATATGGCTAGCCAATTATCCCCGAACCATTTTTATTGAATAGGGAGTCTTTTCCCCATTGTTTGTTTTTGTCAGCCTTGTTGAAGATGAGATGTTTGTAGGTGTGTGGCCTTATTTCTGGTCTCTCTTATGTGTTCCATTGGTCTACGTACCCATTTCTGTACCAGTACCATGCTGTTTTGGTTACTGTAGCCCTGTAATATAGTTTGAAGTCAGGTAAGGTGATGCTTCCAGGTTTGTTGGATTAAATATTAAAAGATAATTATTAATAGATCCTCCCCCAAAAATGATGGGAGCAAATTCTAATGTGAGTGAAAGGCATGAAGCAAAATGGGGTTCCAAGCACTCCAAGTGGTCAGGTATAGTTGGAGTGAGGCAAGCTAGGAGGGTGTAAAGATCTGAGGCTGGAGAGATGCAGGGGCCAGATTGGGGACAGCTTTGAATGCCACTCTACAGACTAGAATTTCTCCTATGGGTAAAGGAGAGCTCATAAGGTCTTCAGCAGAAACTAATGTGAAGAAAGTTGCATTTGGAAAGAGTATTTTGGCAGCCAGCTGATGAATGGGCTGCTCAGTGAAGTGCTAGAAGTCCAGTGTAGAGAGGATCAGGACTGACCCAAGACAGAAGCAACCAGGGCCACTAGGAGGAGCTTACAGGAGAGATGATAAGGAAGTAAAAGCAACTTGAAGAGGGACTGGATATAAAAGTAAAGCAAGAAAGAGGGTAAGACTGATTTTCAGGTGTTGGATTTCAGTAATTAAGGTGGAAAGTGATAACAATTAGCAAGAAAAAAAAAAAAAAGAAAGAAAAGAAAAGGAGGAAGGACAGGTTTGGGGGAAAGGTAATGAATTTGATTGTGGAATGCTGAATTTGAGGTGCCTATGGGAAAGCCAGGTGGCCTTCGGCATTATTTATCTTTAAAAAACAAACTGCATTTATTTCTTACAGGGAGGATTATGATCAACAATAATATCAAAGATATCAGACCAATAGGCAAGTCAGTCTAATTCATATCTTCAAAAAGTTGAGAACTCTTCAAAGAGTTTAGACCAAACTGGCTTCTTATCTTGCAGGAACACTAGAAATTCAGACTTTCTGAACAGAACTTTTCCCTTGATAAACACAGTACTTCACTCAGTATGCAACAACATAAATTTATCAGCTTCTATATTACCACATCAGAAAGAGGATAATTTTGCATGTAACACATTGCCTTTATATAATTCAATTTTTAAAAAATCTGCACTACTCTTGAGCTCAACTAACTCTTTTTTGAAGTTAGACTTCCAGATGAAGGATGCAGTGAGTCAATGTACATTCTAGCACAAGCTCCTTAATCTTGGTAACTACTCTAGAATGTTTTCCTGTAATTGTAACAGTGTCATCAGAACATGTTCCTGCAAAAAAACTTCAAATCTTATTTGCTGACAATACAAGTATAATGTATAAGTTTTATATATTATAATAATAACCTCCTTGTGTTTGTTGGCAATGAAGTCAAAAAATTATTCATATTTTCATCATGTTTTATATCTGGTAATGAAAAGTCCTCTTTCATCATAATTCTTTTACAAAATTGGGTGTTTTCCAAGTATTTTTTTTCTTCTAGATAAACTTTAATAGTATTTTTTCAAGCCTCAAAAATTGACAACTGGAATTTTTACTTCAATTGTATTAAATTTATAGATTTGTAATAGATTTAGGGTAAATAACATTTTCCAAAAGATGTTTGCTTTGAAATGTTGAAAGAATATGAATCAGAGAAGGTAGCTAAAGTATAACTTTTCAATGCTATCTTGGCTCAATATATGTAAGAACTGGCTCATAACATAAAAGAACTTCATAGGATACTAGCAAATAATTTTCATTGCAACTTGACAAATGCACAGACATTATAACATGGAAATTCCTTTAGTATATGTGCAATTTGAATTTGATATAAAAACATAACCTATCATTAATAGGTGGATCAATAAAAACAGAATAGAGATTCCAGAAATAGATCATAGGATCCACTTGAAATTCAGCATATGGCATTTCACATCAATGGAAAAAGCCTAGGTTTATATGGTATGTGTTTTGAGACAGCTGGCTAAGATTTGCAATAAAATAAATTTAGATTCATTCTTCTCACTTTACACCAAAATAAATTCCAGATGGATATAAGATTTAAATGTAAAAACATAACTAAGCCAAACAGAAGCTACAAAATTATGAAAGTATTGGAAGAGAATATATGAAACTGATGCCAAAAATTATTAATGAAGTAAATGATCTTGATAATATCTGCAAAATGTCAGCACTGAACACTTTACAAGTTTAACAGAATGTCTTGAATTTTATTGTCCATCAACAGAAGATCTATGCAAAAGAAATTCATTGATATGAAATACACTTTTTCATCAAAAGATAATTTAAATTTTACTATAACTCAAAATAAATTGTTGAAGCTGATTCTTGATAAGGAATTGAAAATGAATTTTGAAAATACAGCATTAATTAAGAATAATTATACTGAGTCTCCTGGTCTCATTCATTCCAGTGGCTTTAAACACTATCTCTAGACCAACGGTCCCCAAATATAAGCTAGTGATGCTCTGTAGGTCACACACCCCATATACTGCTTGACTCCAGAAGTCCAGAACATAACCTGCCTATGAGCATGCACGTGACAGCTATGTCTGACTCTCCTCTGAACTCCAGGTTCACATTTGCCTACCTGTCATTTCCACTTGTGTCCCCCAAACTTACCATAACCCAAACAGAACTCTTGTTTCACAGCACTCTCAACTGTTTCACTCTATTCTTGTTCATCTCTGTAAGCTGTACCACCATATGCCTCATTTCTCAAAATAAAAACTCAGGAACATTTATTTTACCTCCAAAACATATCCCAAACATATTCATCTTCCTACAACTCTTACTGCAACCTCTGTGCGAACCACCATGAATTATTACTTACCAGTACTATTTAACTAGACACTGTGCTTTTATTCTGGCCCCTCACAATTTGTTCTCTATACAGTACCCAGAATAACCTTTCAGAGCCATATATCACATCATGTCACACTCCTACTTACCACCCTCTAATGGTTCCCCAATGCATTTACAATAAAAGCCTAAATTCTCACATTGGCCTGCAACGCCTGACTTTATCTGGCTTCTGCCTCCCTCTCCAACTTTATTACATATCACTTTCCTTCTTGCCCATCATACATCAGTCCGCTGGCCTTCCTCCTCACTTCTGTCTTATGACTTCTGCAGTAATTGTGCCTGAAGACTATTTTTACCTTCATCATTTTATAACTGATTCCTTCTTGTCATTTGGGTCTCAGCTAAATAATACCCCATCAAACAGGCCCTCCCTAACTACCCAATGTAAAGTCACTCCCAGTTTAATCCTGTTTAATTCTGTGCATGAATGATTACTGTATGGTATTTTCTACTTTTTAAATTTATTGTTGATTTCTCCTAACTTGTATGTAAATAATGAGAGAAGGAACCTTCTATATCCTTTGGCCATCCTCCCCTGAGGGCTAGATCGGTGCCTACCACATAGAGGTAGGCATATGATAAATATTCAGTAAGTAAGGAAATGAGAACAGCTCCCAGGGTATGGCCTGGAAATGAACAGAAAACATACATTTGTGGCAGGTTAAAGGTTGTTGAATGTTAAGGAGCTCTGATGCTAGGTTTTTATATAACCTATTCGCATGGATTTTTAATTTATCCACAATGATCACAAAACATCCCAAATCACCAAAACTATTTCACGTCTCCATACTTTTCCCTCTGACCAGAGCAACTTCCTTTCCTTCCTATCTAAACTTCTCCGTGCCACACCAAAAGATTCAGCTCATGTTACCTCAGAGAATAGACTTCCAATTTGTCATTTGTTTTTATTTTGGGTTTATTTTGATCTCTTAACCCCCATGTAGAATCTCTCTCATTGCACATATTAGAATATATGTCACTCTTCTAATCCGCAACAAGATTGTTAACTCATTAAAAACAAGATCGTGTGGAACCCCTTATCAATGGCAGGTATTCAAATGTTTGACAAATAACATATATAAATATTACATATATAAAATATTTATGTTAAATCCTGTATATGTTTGTTTAAACTATCTTAAAGCCACAGACTACTTTAACTTGAACTTTTAAAAGTTCAAAGACCCACATACTATCATGCATGCCCCTTAGATCACTAGTGTAGTTCTGAAGGTAATTCTCATTAAAAAAAAAAAATTCTCATAAATGTGTGACACTTAAATTAGACTTTTCTAAAAAGTTTGCATGATACAGTAATTGGGAACCTATAATATTAGCATTACACATTTAAATGAACTAAAATATGGTATTAAGAGCCCTCTTGTGGCAAACTTCATACTGCACTCACGAGAAAGAAAACAATGTGTACATCTTCTAATGTAAGAGATTTAATTTTTAAATGAACAAAATACTAAATACTTGTTATTTGTGATTATCTAACATAATTCAAATATTGTGGGCCATATTTCTTGCTTTATTATATAATATTTTCTTTGCATCAGTCTCTAAAGTCATTATAAAGACATAAAAAATGTAAGATTTATAATAAAATATGCCGACCTAAAATTATGAGGTAGGCAGTTTACCCCAACCAAAAAAAAAAAAAAAAAATGTTGGAAAAATAGAGAATTTTTTTTCTCTAAATCTGAAACCTAGTTAAGTTTGCCCACTGATCTTACATGTAGTCCTTAATTTACACACCTACACACAAAAGTTGAATTTATACGACAATTTAAAACATTTAGAATACATTTTGTCACACACACACACACACACACACACATCGTGTTATGAATGAAACCTAGGGTTATGTTAGTTCTCCTGTAGCCATGATTATATAGGAATACAAACTTAACCACTGTCTGTAAATATTGCTTCAAACTCACACGGAGTTTCAACTGAAGTAGGAGGAGCACACCTTTCCTGAGGCTGCAGTAGTGACTGCAACAGTCTTCCTATCACCACATACTATGCTGGATCACTAAAGGGGCGGAGGATCCTAACTGCAGAGGAGAGAATCCCCAGAATCCCCACTGACCAGCTTACAGATTCCCTAGAGGTAGCAGAAATGATCTCCGGCACACCCAACCGTAATGAAGAGGATCTTAAGTATCTCTCAAAAGAGGGAGGGGGATAGTTGTTGAATTCCCCAGTTTATGTAGGTTACTAACAACATACCATACTCAAGTCAGGGTCTGCTTTTCATCACTTAACCATCCATTCACTTTTTCCTTCATTCATTCAATAAACATTCATAGAGCCCTTATCATGAGCTTTATGCTCTCTGCTTGAATATGAAGTCTATCAAGAAATTCTTGTCCTCAAGATCATAATTTAGTGTTTAAGGTAGTAATTCTAATAAACAGAATAATAAGAGCATAGTGGACAGACAACTAATTTAATCTGAGGAGACAGGGAGGATTCTGTGGAGGTAAAATTTAAGGTAAGTCTTGAACCTAGACAAGTAGAAGTTAGGTACAGAGATTAGTGTGATGGGAGGAAGGGAATTTCACCTCAGCACACAGACTTATCATGAAATTCCTCCTTTAAAGCCAAAATGGGAAATACATTGTCTCATTTCCTATTAGGAAAGTAATGTGTGTTCAGTACTTATTGAAAATTCAAATAATACAACAGTATACAGAGAGCAAAAAATCACTGATAATATATCATCATTCCATCCTTCTCCTGTTCTTTCCCCCACCACCAAAAGATAGCCACTCTGGTGAAGAGGCTCCCAGATATTTTCTGTGCATTCACAAACACAGAATCATATCAATAATAGAGTTTTAACTTTAAAAAACTTTTAACTCATCCTAGGCATCTTTCTATAGAAAAGTATATAAAATCTGTGTCATTTTAAATGATAAAATATCCAAATACCCAAACAAACTAGTATTGTTTGAATATTTTATAATTAATTTGTGGACTCTTTTTGCTCCTATAAAAATACTTCAATGAACATCTTGGTATTTTTATTTATTTTGCTCTATTATTTTCTCATAATAAATTACTATAAGTAAAATCACTAATCATAGGTATGTTTACATAGTGCCAAATAAGGATTGTACAGATCTACACTTCTAACAACAGTATTGGAACACACCTGCCTGCTCAATATCATGGGAAAACAAATGACTTTTTCTTCTAATTTGATTACTTATTTGGTTTAGCACATTTTTATATTTTTATTGGCTAGTTATATTTCTTTTCTCAACTGCCTGCTTATGTCCTTTGCTTAATTTTATATTAAGAAATTGTCTTGTCACTGATGTGTACAAATTCTTTATATCAGGGTATTAACCCTTTGTCTGTCATGTATGTTGAAATATTTTTCTCAGTCTGTTATTTGCCTTTCAGCTTTATGATGAGGTTTATTGAACTACACAAATGTTTGAATCCAATTAATCTCTTTTTCATAGCCAGACATGGTGGCTTATGCCTGTAATCCCAGCACTTTGGGAGGCTGAGGTGGGTGAATCACCTGAGGTCAGGAGATCAAGACCAGCCTCACCAAAATGGAGAAACCCCGTCTCTACTAAAAACACAAAATTAGCTGGGCGTGGTGGCACATGCCTGTAATCCTAGCTACTTGGGAGGCTGAGGCAGGAGAATCGCTTGAACCCAGGAGGCAGAGGTTGCAGTGAGCCGAGATCGCGCCATTGCACTCCAGACTGGGCAACAAGAGGAAAACTCCAACTCAAAAAAAAAAAATCTTTTTTATTTTATTTTTTATTGCATTTTAGGTTTTGGGGTACATGTGAAGAACATGCAAGATTGTTGCATAGGTACACACATCGCAGTGTGATTTGCTGCCCTCCTCCCCATCACCTATATCTGGCATTTCTCCCCATGCTATCTCTCCCCAACTCCCCACCTCCCTGCTGTCCCTCCCCTATTTCCCCCTGACAGACCCCAGTGTGTGATGCCCCCCTCCCCGTGTGTATGTGTTCTCATTGTTCAACACCCACCTATGAGTGAGAACATGCGGTGTTTGATTTTCTGTTCTTGCGTCAGTTTGCTGCAAATTATGGTTTCCAGGTTCATCCATGTCTCTACAAAAGACACGAACTCATCGTTTTTTATGGCTGCATAGTATTCCATGGTGTATATGTGCCACATTTTCCCCGTCCAGTCTATCATCGATGGGCATTTGGGTTGGTTCCAGGTCTTTGCTATTGTAAACAGTGCTGCAATGAACATTCGTGTGCATGTGTCCTTATAGTAGAACAATTTATAATCCTTTGGATATACACTGAGTAATGGGATTGCTGGGTCAAATGGAATTTCTATTTCTAGGTCCTTGAGGAATCGCCACACTGTCTTCCACAATGGTTGAACTAATTTACACTCCCACCAACAGTGTAAAAGTGTTCCTATTTCTCCACATCCTCTCCAGTATCTATCGTCTCCAGATTTTTTAACGATCGCCATTGTAAGTGGCATGACGTGGTATCTCAGTGTGGTTTTGATTTCCATTTCTCTAACGACCAGTGATGATGAGCATTTTTTCAGATGTTTCTTGGCCTCATATATGTCTTCTTTTGAAAAGTGTCTGTTCATATCCTTTGCCCACTTTTGAATGGGTTTGTTTGTGTTTTTCTTGTAAATCTGTTTCAGTTCTTTATACTGGATATTAGCCCTTTGTCAGATGGGTAGATTGCAAAACTTTTTTCCCATTCTGTTGGTTGCCAGTTCACTCGAATGATTGTTTCTTATGCTGCAAAGCAGCTCTGGAGTTTAATTAGATCCCCTTTGTCTATTTTGGTTTTTGTTGCCAATGCTTTTGGTGCTTTAGTCATGAAGTCCTTGCCTGTGCCTGTGCCTGTGTCCTGAATGGTTTTGCCTAGGTTTTCTTCTAGGGCTTTTATGGTGTTAGGTCTTATGTTTAAGTCTTTAATCCATCTGGAGTTAATTTTAGTGTAAGGTGTCAGGAAGTGTTCCAGTTTCTGCTTTCTGCACATGGCTGGCAAGTTTTCCCAACACCATTTATTAAACAGGGAATACTTTCCCCATTACTTGTTTTTGTCAGGTTTGTCAAAGATCAGATGGTTGTAGATATGTGGTATTGCCTCCAAGGCCTCTGTTCTGTTCCACTGGTCTGTATCTCTGTTTTGGTACCAGTACCATGCTGTTTTGATTACTGTAGCCTTGTAGTATAGTTTGAAGTCAGGTAGCGTGATGCCTCCAGCTTTGTTCTTTTTGCTTACAATTACCTTGGCTATGTGGGCTCTCTTTTGGTTCCGTATG